>LPNX010288801.1:83721-111046 GCA_001517045.1 Pseudotsuga menziesii
ATATGAGTACTTTACTTGAAAATGACAATAATATTATTTTATGAGAAAGCGAATTGTGAGTACTTTACTTGAAAATAACAATAATATTATTTTATGAGAAAGTGTGAAATGACTTTTATTGTGAGTACTTCACTTTATGACTTAAAAGTACTTGTACCACTACCTTGGTTAACTATGGGTTTTCATCCACCATAGAAAATGTGACAAATAAGCATTCTTAACTCATGCAATGCCACCTCAACCATGGGGGATGATGTCATCTACTAGAATGTAATTGGTTGATTTTTATAGTACATTTTGGTCCTTTTGAGGCCCATTTTTGACCTCAAATTCTCTCTAATGAGCAAACTTTGGCATGAGCGATTTGGTCACTTAAATTATCGCTCATTGAAACAACTATGTAAAGAAAATATGGTGACTGGTCTTCCGCTGGTATCTTGCAAGGATGGTCTTTGTTCTAGTTGTGTACTCGGAAAACATCATTGGGACAGTTTTGACAAACGTGCCTCTTGGCACACCTCGGTTCCCTTGGAGCTTGTGCATAGTGACTTGTGTGGACCTCTTCCATCTGCTTCCTTTACTGGTTTCAAATATTTCTTAACTTTCATTGATGACTACTCCAGACGCACTTGGGTTTACTTCTTAAAACTTAAGAGTGAAGTATTTAACATGTTCTTGGCCTACAAGGCCCTTGTTGAAAATCAATCTGGTCATCAAATTATGAAGTTAAGATCTGACAATGGAGGAGAATATGTTAACAACAAGTTCACTAATTTTTGCACTGAACAAGGAATCCAACAACAACACACTGTTCCATACACACCACAACAAAATGGTGTAGCTGAAAGGAAGAACCGCACTTTAAAATAAATGGCTAATTGTATGATCCAATCTAAGGGACTAAATCTTCAATATTGGGCTGAGGCCATAAATTATGCAAATTACATAGTAGATCACACACCCACTAAAGTTTTACAAGGTATAACACCGGAAGAAGCATGGAGTAAAATTAAACCAGATGTAAGTCACTTTCGTGTGTTTGGTTGTGAAGCATGGGCTCACATTCCGGATGAAAAATGGAAAGCATTGCAGCCTAAAAGTGAAAAGTGCATATTTGTTGGATATTCTGAAGATGTAAAAGGTTATATACTTCTTCAGCCACATTCTCATGATATAATCATTAGAAGAGATGTTAAATTTGATGAAAATCTCTTGGCCCGCGAGCCTAACTTGGCGGGTGTGCCATCTTTGGCCTACGAGCCTGATTCGGCGAATGTGCCTTCTTCTTCTTCTTCTTCCATCTTCCTTGACAGGTTTCCAACTCTAGTTTCTGATGATGACAGTGAGGATGAAAATCCACCTCCACCTGCTCATGTTCCTCCAATTGCACCAGCAGCAATACTTCCTCTATGGGTCCGTTCAACATGTGAAGCAGCTGTTGATCTTGTCGGTGATCCTAGAGATCAACGTCGAACTCGTTCTCAGTTTCAGCGAGCCTCTTCTCTTTTGGCTCAAGTTTTTGAGAAGCATGATCCAGAAACTTTCACAGAAGCTTCAGGAAATCCAGATTGGAATGCAGCTATGGATGAAGAATATCGTTCCTTAATGGCGAACGATACCTGGGATCTTGTTCCTCTTCCAAAAGGAAGAAAAATTGTCAGATGTAAATGGGTCTACAGAACTAAGTATGCATCAGATGGTAGTGTTGAAAGACTTAAGGCAAGGTTAGTTGCCAAAGTTTTTTCCCAAGTTGAAGGGATTGACTACAATGAAACCTTTTCCCCTGTCGCAAAAATGAACTCCATTTGCCTTATTCTTTCCCTTGCAGCCTTACATAACTGGGAAGTCCATCAAATGGATGTCAAGTCTGCCTTCTTACATGGTGATTTACATGAGGAAATTTACATGGAACAACCTCCTGGATATGTTCAGAATAACTCTAGCCTTGTTTGTCTCCTTAAGAAATCCTTATATGGCCTTAAGCAAGCTCCTAGAGCTTGGTATGCCAAAATGGATAGCTTTCTCCTTGACACTGGTTTTTATAGATTCCATTCTGACCCCAATGTCTATACCAAGAAAGTAGGAAACCATGTAATCGTACTTGTTCTTTATGTTGATGATCTTATCCTTACTAGTAGTGACCCTAACCTTATAACCCATGTGAAATCTAGTCTTAAACAAAATTTTGAAATGTCAGACTTAGGACATTTGCATTATTTTCATGGTCTCCAAGTCTTGCAAACCAAAGAAGGAATCTTTCTTTCCCAGTCTAAGTATGCTTGTGACCTTCTTTGCACTTCCACATGGAAGATTGTAAACCAGCTCCTTCTCCCTTCCAGTCTGGAGTCAAACTTTCTACCACTTGTACTTCCCCCGAAGTAGATGCCACCTTATATCGTCAGCTTGTTGGTAGTCTTTTATACTTGACTCATTCCTATCCTGACCTTTCCTTTTTCGTTGGTCGTGTTGCCCGTTATATGAAAACTCCTCATGAAAGTCACTGGAAAGTAGCAAAAAGAATACTTCGATATATTTGAGGTACAATTCAGTTTGGGATTCATTACAGTACATGGGGGAAACCTTTGTTGGTTGGTTTCACTGATTCATATTGGGCCAGCGATCCTGATGATCGAAAGTCTACTGCAGGTTATGTTTTCAGTCTGGGCTCTGGACCTGTCACTTGGGCTTGTAAGAAACAATAAGCTCTTGCTCTTTCTTCAACAGAAGTAGAATATCGAGCCACAATTAATGCCAGTCAGGAATTTTTGTGGCTTCAACAGATCCTTTCAGAGTTTGGATTCGAGCAGCAACAACCTACTCCACTTTGGTGTGACAATCAAAGTGCCATCAATCTTTCCAAAGATCCAGTTCTACATCAGTGCAGCAAACACATTGAGCTACACATGCACTTCATCAGAAATCTTGTTCATGATCATGTTATTGAAGTGCTCTATTGCCCTACAGATGATCAAGTTGCCGACATCTTCACCAAGTCTCTTATAGAAGCAAAGTTTTGTAAACTTCGGTCTATGTTAGGAGTTCAGGAATGTGTACTTAAGGGGGGATAGGCTCTAATGCCTCCTTCCTTCTCCTAATAGTGTCACTTTTGTAAATCCTTCAATCCTATGCCAAGTTGTTCTTAAGGGGGGATGTTAGGATATTTAGACACTTAGGAGTTAGTTAAGATCAACTTGTGTAATATATCCGTTAGGTAAAAGTGTGTTTCATTAGTATGCATTTTTAAATATTCTAATCCAACGGTCATGATATGTTCTAGACACAGAGTGATCCGACGGTTCAACTTCTCTTAGATCATACCTACCATTGATCCGTGGCTTAACACCTGATTGGTCTATGATCTCTATTTAAAGAGCATAGAGGGTCCTTGGCTAGTTGATCGATTATGAGAAGCTCATGTAACTTTCTTTCTTTTTCATAATAAATTACTCCAAGTAGCTATTTGGCCGGGGCCGTGGTCTGTTTCCCTCTCGAGGGTTTTAACCACGTGACAAACATTGGTGTATTGATCTGTGATCTGTTTGTCTGAAGCGGTTGTTCTTGGTGTTCGGTCCTTTGGGAGTACCCTGTGTACCCTAACAAAGGGGAGGAGTTCCTAAACATTTTCCAAGGAGAGAGGCATATTTTAAAAACCCAATACCCCCACTAGTGAATGGAGGAATAAAAATAATACCCTCAAATACTAGTAGGATATGGTATAGAAAATTCAACCCTGTGGGATGGAAAGACTAACCCTCAAATTATGGTAGGATATGGTCTAAGAAAGTTGACCCCTTGGGAGCATATTATGTGAGTTGATAAAGTGTGGTGATTTCCCTATCATGAGAGAACACCATGAGTTTAAAAACTTTTGAGGTGATTGATTTCCTAGTGCCATGCATGTAGCTACTACTAATGAGGGTATTGTAATCTAACTCAAAATCTACAACCTCAATGTTTATCAATACTATATCACCAATGATTTAAACGAAAATGTTATTGAGAAGAACTTATAGCTTATAAGTTTAACCATCATACATGTGAAATGTCATAAGGGATATGACTAACTCAAGGGAGCATAATTATTCCAAACATGGGTGTACATGACACAAGTAGAATCACCAAGTCATAAATGATGCATCAATGAATAATTAAATTTTTAATAGGGACAAGAATTTGGAAACAAAATAAAATAGGGCTCAAATCTATCTAAGTAAAAGGTCATTAGATGAGTGTCTGAAGGATCAATTGCACCTAAGGAAAACAAGATAATTTTGTGTTGCACTGAGATTATTTGGAGAAATTCCATCGTATACTTGGTAGCTAGAGACTAGGACAAGTCATCCACAACTCTAGCATTGGGGTTCCGGGTAGTTTACCATAAAGGGGTCTTAGGAATATTTAGGGGAGGGTTTGAATTATTGTGTAGTAAATGTAAGGTTTCTTTCAACACAAGTGTATCCTTATCCTTATTGATATTGGTTGGTTCAACTAACATGCCATATTGATTATGTTGTTTCATTAGGTTGACACAAGTGGAGTTCATGTGAATGTTTTGGAAGGAAGGATCACTAGGGTGACCTGTTGTAGATATTTGGGGAGGATAAGGTATTGTTGGCTATGTTATGGCCGCTCCTTGAGATGGAAAGGTTCTTTATTTTCATCCCTCTAATGCCTTGTGATTTGGAGAGTCTCCACCAAATTTTGTGTGTAGTTATTTAGATTCATTTGCAATGCCATCGATTAAGGTGTGACAGTATGAGGGGGTGGAAAAACATTTTTACCTTGAGAATAATCGATTTCCTATCATTTATTGGTCTCATCCCATAATTGGAAATCCTTCGTAAGATGCAAATAATGGTGAGTGTAGTGTCCACATCCTACTTGGGTGATTTATTTAGATTCATATTTTTTGGGTTATGAGTACCTCCAATATTACCAAGAGGATTAGGGGGTTGGTCCCTTCTTGATTTTGATTGTTTACCTTATTCTTCTTCATAGTGTGTTGGGTTATGCTTGGTGGTTATTGGTTGTAGGCATATCGAGCATGTTTTTCTAATCATAAACCTTCCCATTTGAAAAAGAGGGAGGATGGGGGTGAGGCCGGATTGGAGGTCCTAGTGAAGCATCAGGGAATGAATAATATGGATTAATGGTTTGTGGAGTCACATATCTTGTAGAGACATAAACAGACTTAGTGCCTCTATATGAGGGACCATGAATGTGGAAGGGTTTAGGAGGAAGTAAAAAGTACTCATTCTTACATGAGAGGATGAGCGTTAGGGGTCAGTAGGATAGTAGGACGTTGAAGGTGGCCTTGGGTTGGAGCACTCAGATTTAACCCTTCTATCTTTATGAAATATTTTTCCCAAACACTTGAATGGAAATCAATGTGGAATGCAGTTTATGGAGCATTGATTAAGAGTTTGAAAGAATAAGATTTCATTAAATACAATGTTGTTAATCGAGTGTTATTAAAGATTTGAAAGATGAGGATTTAGTTCAAATATGATAACAAACATTTTCTTATAACTAAAATGTAGTGTAAGGCATAAATAAAGCACTACACCTTAGTGCAACATGTTTTAATTTTTCCACATTATCCCTTGAACAAATTCCTACTTGAACTAGTACGATGCTAAGTACATGATCGATGCACTAAGCATAGGTTCAATCACCAATGTTCCTAGAAACCAAACTTAATAACCCATGCATTTAATTTCATGTATTTTGATAGTAGAGAGAAGAAAAATGGAAAATAGATCATAAATGAGACAACTTGTTCTATACAAAATTGAGGTATAAACATCATGTATAGAGAGAAATTATAGGATCGATGTGATAAGGATAGGTTCAATCACAAGAGTTCCTAACAACTATAGTGAATACTACCCCATCCCTATAATTTCCTATATTTTGGGAGTAGAGAGAAGAAAGCATGAGAATATATAAAGAAACCTTGTAAATAAGGGAAAGAACAATCACCTATGCAATAGCCTAAATTCAAAATAGTGTCTATTTTCAACTTTGAAGAAAATGGTTCCCAAACATTCACTTGCAAAGGGTCAAACAGAATTTAAATTCAGTATTATTATACTTTCAAAATAGTCTAACAATATATTTTTTTTTATTTGAACAATTAATCCCATATGGGGCATATAATACATGTTTTGAAATCTAAGCATGAAAATCTATTTTTGACATTGATTGAATGAATGCCAATCACTCCTTAAGTTCTTTTAATTTCTCATGATTCCTCGAAGTCCCATAGGTTATCCTCGTTTCCAAATTGTCTTGTCTCCTTTTCTATATGTGAATTTAAGGAGATGGCAATTGCTCAAGTTCTCTTAATTTCTCATGATTCCTAAAAGTACCATAGGTTACCCTCATTTCCAACTTTCCTTGCCACCTTTTCTATATGTGAATTTAAGGAGATGGAAATCACACCTTATGTTCTCTTAATTTCTTGAAGTCCCATAGGTTACCCTCATTTCCAACTTGCCTTGTCTCCTTTGTTATTTGTGAATTTAAGGAGATGGCATGATAATAGATGGATGTGCCTCAAGTTCAACTTTCCTCCCATTTTAGTGGAATGCCATTGAAGAGACATCATAGTGGTGATAGATAGAAAAATAAATTGGTTTTTTATACAACTAATGAATTTTCTCATCTTGCTTACAGTTGGACAACATTGCATTTGGGAGTTCCTAAGTAGGAAGGAGAATTGCACAAGGACATAGAATGATTTTAGTAGGGTTGAATGATGGGCTCGCAAACTGATATCATTTTTGCTTATTAATTATCTATTTTGATGATCCTTATCCTCATGAAAATCCATTATGATCTTACAAAACCATCACCAGGTATCTTCTCATTCAATTTCTCTCAAACAAGTGAAGGGGATGAAAGATGAATCCTCTTCAAAATTAATTTCTCTCAAGCAATAGAAGAAATAAAAGTTGAATCCTCTTCTCTATTTATTTCTCTTAAGAAATTGAAGGGAATAATAGCTAATATCTAACAAACATGTAAAGAATAGAAAACAAGTTTATCAACCAACCACATAAATAAATTTCAAACAAATCAAGAAAACTAAGTAATTCATGCTTAGTTCAATTTTTTTGTTAAAGTCTAAAAAATACTAAAATTGAATCCAAAATAAAACCCTAAAGGAAATAGATAATTATATTTTTCAAACTATTCTCCACTTAAATTAAAAGAATTTCAATTCAATCACACAAATAAGAAACCCACCCCAAGAAAGCTATCTAAACCAAACCAAATAACAATCTAAAAACATAAATCTGGTTTGAATCTGAATCAAACAAAAAAAGAGGCTAACAACTTTTGTATGGCTCCACTAAACAATGCCTATGCCTATGGACCCAAGTAGCATTCCTTTGCAACTTTCCAAATCACTTTAATTGCACCCCTCAACTACTCAATTTATCTTGCCATGTCAAATTTGGGTGCATTCATGATATGCAGTTACTTTAGCTATAACAATGTTCAATATGGTGTCTATGCTTTCTTTTGCATCTAGACTAAGAGTCCATGCTTTATAAATGAAATTTATCATTTTTTCCAGTTGAGGTCACATGTAAGTCCTGAGAGAAAGCTTACCGAACGTCAAGCAAAACTTAATCAAGAGTGATTAGTTCATCATTCTATTCCGAAAGGCATCATGATTCATTGGAAGCTCTTGGATGAGAATAAAATCTCAAATGAAACATAAAAGAAGTGAGGGGTTGCAACCATTGTTGATAATTGTACTCAAACAAACAAAAAAGAAGTGTGGTAGCAACCATTCAAACAATTATAAGCAAAGGAGCATTCAGAATAATTGGATAATTAGGATCTTCTATGCCTTTAATGATCCATTTTTTCCTATTCTCATCTCATAGGCAATGAAGATCCCATGTAGTTCATATACTATCATGAGTTTAAGATCATCTCTTTCTTCTAGAGTGGACACCTTTGAGTCATACTTCACTGGCATGGTTTCTAGTACTTTGTCTACCACTTCTTTCTCCTTTATTTCTCCTCCAATGTCTTTAATAGAATTAACAATTTCATCTACTCTTAGAATATATTCTACAATATTTTCTTCCTTGTTCATTTTTAAGCTTTCAAAATATCCTTTGTAGGTTTGAAGTTTGGATTCTTTGACTTTGGGCACTCCTTCATAGACAAATTTTAGTTTTTCCCATGCATGTTTGGATGTCTTTCATTGCATGAATTTTTCAAATACTAAATTTGTTAAGCCACTCAAAATTGCATTTAGGGCTTTTGCATTGGGCTCATATTGGTCTAGGTCACTTTTGTCTATAGGTAGGTTGTATGGTATTTCATTTTCTTTTTAAACAGACCTCCAAACTTTGTATCCAAGAGACATTAAATGGCACTTCATTCTTACACTCCAACATGCATAATTATATCCCTTAAATAATGGAGGTTTGTAACTGGCTAACCCTTCTTGTTGATCCATAGTGGTTTTTAATAGGATATTCCTTCTAGTGATTAAGCTGTAGTGAAGGATCCCACTTTGATACCAATTGTTGTAATATTGGACAATACTTAGAGGGGGGGATGAATCAATATTGATAAATTTTAACAATCAAAACTATTTTTAATTTATTTATTAACACACATGATCAACAAAAAAAACACAGAAATTTTTTTTATCGTAGAAGACCAATTGGGTAAACCACCAATACTTATTATTATTGGAAAATTATATTTACAAATAGTTTTTCCCTGCTACTACAGACAAGGATGGAACCACAACCTGTTTATCAGCAACTACTAGAAGGAGGCTACAACCCCATGTTTTATCAATTGTTATTGAAAGGATGTTGCAATCCTCTATTTACTAGCTACCACTGGAAGGAGGATACGAGCCCCTTGTAGCAATATAGATTTCTCTAGCACCACCCTACCACCTTTGCATGTTAATTCGATCTCTTATTGATCTATAACAATGGGTCTTCCAATTGAATGTCCAGAGACCATTATTTGAAAGTTTAAATCATTGTTTAAATACACTCAAACATATCTCTTTATCTAATAGTCATGTATCTTCATAGTGACTCTTCACAAAAAAAAACTAATTTGAATTACCTCTTTGTTTTCCATTTTTAACTCTATTTAAATTTTAATAGTCGTGACTTTCTGCAGTTGCCTTTCTACAACATCCTTTTTGCAACGATCTTTCTACAATAGGCCTTTGCAAAATTAAACTTTCGGCAATTTGCAGGAGTTCATTGCTTCTGCAATTGCGGATTTTGGGTTGCAAGTGTCCATTTTGACTTCTCTCAAAATAGCTTCTGCAAGACTTCTTCTGTACTTTATGGATTGTGAATTCCTTCTGCATTGCGGATTGTAGATTGCCGGTCTCCATTTATACTTTTCTCAAAATTTCTTCCACAATTCAACTTTTGTAAATCATGTGGAACGCCAATCACTTTGTGAAATACTCCTTGTTTGTTGATAAGTTATCAAACACATAACTTCACTTTGGCACTCGAGAATGTTATTTTCCACACACATTTACTTTGCGGGTCCTTTTCCTGTCATTGATCTATTCTATTGATAGAATCTGAGTTGTCCAACCTCTGCTAAATAATCTGGTTGAAACTCCATGAATTTGCGTTGATTGATCAGAGGATCGATCAATAAATCAATCTCGATCGGACGTAACCCCCTTGCTTGATCCCCTTCATGTTTCTTTCCATCCTCATCACATATGCCATCTCTTGCCTTGTCATTGTGCCATTGCTTATTACTTTGTCATTATTGAACCCCTTTTGACATCAATGAAAACTCCATTCAATAACCACACTATAGTAAGGATAGTTATTGTTGTAGGCAAGTCCCTTCAACAATCTATACCAATAAGCAATTCTTGAACAAGCACTCTAGCTACAACATGGGTGGATGCTAAAAGGTAAAGAATGAATTCATTTGTAAAGTTTGGGAGGAATAATAAATGGTGATGAAACAAAAGAATTTAAGGGCATCAAAATATGCTTGATCTTGCTTGTAGCATACAAAAGGGATACTAGAAGAAAGAAAACACAAGAATACATGAACAATATTGGTATAATATGGAATGAATTGATACAAGAAGTTTGCATTGCCTTGAAGGATTTGTAATTAGTTCAAAGTCCTAAGAGGGAGGAGTTCAATAATGTATCTAAAATTTGAAGGATAAATGGTGATCCCTTGTATAGAAACAACGAATCCTAACAATAATCTAGTAGGAATGCAGAATATGCACTTAAAATGGTTCAAGCGAATGTTGTAGCTGTGATGCTTAAAATAGAATTTGCAAAAATGTCCCAGGTGATATGATCACTATTTGAACAAATGGTGAGGGCATCCAAATATGATAGGATAATACTGACCATACCATTGAAGTATTATGACATGGAATTCTAGAAATTGTATTTGTAATTCTAGAGTCTAAATTGCATGACTCGATAGGGAAAAATCCCCCAATTTTTCTTAAAGGTAGTTTTGTACTAGTATTGAGGACAAATTTGAATTTGATTATATCATGAGAAACAATCCATGAAGGATAGAACTTCATGTTTTCTACATGCATTGGAATTTTATGGATGAACGGGGTGGGGAGTTGTCCTTAAGACAATATTTGATGATGTCACAATAGTTAGTATAGACATGAATGGTGTCTTACCTCTCGCTAAATAGAACTAGGTATGATACCCTTATGGTGTATGCAATTGGATAAATGAAACTTACACTTTTAAGCTTATGGACTTCGAATTTAACTCCTAAATATTTGAAAAGGTGAATCAATCTCTCATTTTGGCACATTGGCTCAACATCAAGCCAAGTATCAAGACAATTTTCCATGATGGAAAGCTTGATACTTAGCATTTCCATGTAAGACCATCGCTTGAACCATTTTAAGTGAATATTCTGCATTCCTACTAGATTATTGTTAGGATTCATTGTTTCTATACAAGGGATCACCATTTATCCTTCAAATTTTAGATACATTATTGAACTCCTCCCTCTTAGGACTTTGAACTAATTACAAATCCTTCAAGGAAATGCAGACTTCTTGTATCAATTCATTCCATATTATACTAATATTGTTCATGTATTCTTGTGTTTTCTTTGTTCTAGTATCCCTTTTGTATGCTACAAGCAAGATCAAGCATATTTTGATGCCCTTAAATTCTTTTATTTCATCACCATTTATTATTTCCCCCAAACTTTACAAATGAATTCATTATTTACCTTTTAGCATCCACCCATGTTGTAGCTAGAGTGCTTGTTCAAGAATTGTTTGTTGGTATAGATTGTTGAAGGGACTTTCCTACAACAGTAACTATCCTTACTATAGTGTGGTTATTGAATGGAGTTTTCATTGATGTCAAAAGGGGTTCAATAATGACAAAGTAATAAGCGATGACAGGGCAAGAGATGGCATATGTGATGAGGATGGAAAGAAACGTGAGGGGATCAAGAAAGGGGGTTACGTCCGATCGAGATTGATTGATTGATCGACACTCTGATCAATCAACGCAAATTCATGGAGTTTCAACTAGCTTATTTAGCAGAGGTTGGATGACTCAGATTCTATCAATAGAATAGATCAACGACAGAAAAAGGACCCGCAAAGTAAATGTGTGTGGAAAATAACATTCTGGAGTGCCAAAGTGAATTTATGTGTTTGATAACTTATCAAAAAACAAGGAGGATTTCACAAAGTGATTGGCATTCGACATGATTTACAAAAGTTGAATTGTGGAATAAATTTTGAGAAAAGTATAAATGGAGACCGGTAATCTGCAATCTGTAATGCAGAAGGAATTCACAATCCATAAATTACAGAAGAAGTCTTGCGGAAGCTATTTTGAGAGAAGTCAAAATGGACACTTGCAACCCAAAATCCGCAATTGCGGAAGCAATGAGTTCCTGCAAATTGCCGAAAGGTTAAATTTGCAAAGGCCTATTGTAGAAAGATCGTTGCAGAAAGGATGTTGCAGAAAGGCAACTGCAGAAAGTCACAACTATTAAAATTTAAATACATCATGTAAGTTGTAAAAATTTTCTTTATAGGATGTAAATTTCTTAAAAGTAAATGAAGCACCAAGAGAGATGTTCTCAGTGACACCGAGGTTAATTCAAATATTCACCTAGTTGGTAGGATATGTGTTTCTCATATTACCTTCCTCAAAAGAAACTAGCACAAGGATTGGATTGTTGAACAAATCAATATTTCTCAAGGGCATAAAATATTTTTATTCAATGGTGAACTGATTTAAATATTGGTCTTCTATTGAGTATCCATACAGGAGGAAATAAGCATGATGATGCATATCATCCTACTAGAATTTAGGGTTAATAAGTTCTTCAATAATTTTCTAATAACTTCAAAAGGTTGGGATTCATGGAAAGGTTCACAGGGTCCACTACCATGAGGGGAAGATGTGGGCATAGAAGGGGTGGAAGAGGAGGTCTTACTAGAGGAATAAATGTACATTAAATGGAAATCATTCCAAATAAACGAGTAGGTGGATATACACAACTCCAAGACAACCAATTTTAGGGTAAGGGTAGGAGGTCCTAAACATTTTCCAAGGAGAGAGGCATATTTTAAAAATCCAATACCCACACTAGTGAATGAAGGAGTAAAAATAATACCCTTAAATACTAGTAGGATATGGTATAGAAAAGTCAATCCCGTGGGATGGAAATACTAACCCTCAAATTATGGTAGGATATGGTCTAAGAAAGTTGACCCCTTGGGAGCATAGTAGGTGAGTTGATAAAGTGTGGTGATTTCCCTATCATGAGAGAATACCATGAGTTTAAAAAAATTTGAGGTGATCGATTTCATAGTGCCGTGCATGGAGCTACTACTAAGGAGGATATTGTAATCTAACTCAACATCTACAACCTCAATGTTTATCAATACTATATCACCAATTAGTTAAACAAAAATGTTATGGAGAAGAACTTATAGCTTATAAGGTTAACCATCATACATGTGAAATGTCATAAGGGATATGACTAACTCAAGGGAGCATAATTATTCCAAACATGGGTGTACATGACACAAGTAGAAGCACCTTCATAAATGATGCATCAATGAATAATTAAATTCTTAATAGTGACAAGAACTTGGAAACAAAATAAAATAGGGCTCAACTCTATCTAAGTCAAAGGTCATTAGATGAGTGTCTGAAGGATCAATTGCACCTAAGGAAAACAAGACAATTTTGTGTTGCACCGAGATTATTTGGAGAAATTCCATTGCATACTTAGTAGTTAGAGACCAGGACAGATCATCCACAACACTATATATAGTTAGGAGTGACTCTAGCATTGGGGTTTCAGGTAGTGTACCATAAAGGGGTCTTAGGGATATTTAGGGTAGGGTTTGAATTATTGTGTACTAAATGTAAGGGTCCTTTTAGCATAGGTGTATCCTTTTCCTTATTGAGATTGGTTAGTTTAACTAAGTTCTAACATGCCATATTGATTATGTTGTGTCATTAGGTTGACATAGGTGTATTTTATGTGAATGTTTTGGAAGGAAAGATCACTACGGTGACCTGTTGTAGATATTTGGGGAGGATAAGGTATCCTTGGATATGTTATGGCCACCCCTTGAGATGGAAAGGTTCCTTATTTGCATCCCTCTAATGCCTTGTGATTTGGAGAGTCTCCACCAAATTTTGTATGTAGTTATTTATATTCATTTGCAATACCATCGATTAAGGTGTGATAGTATGACGGGGTGGAAAAACATTTTGACCTTGAGAATAATTGATTTCCTATCATTTATTGGTCTCATCCCATAATTGGAAATCCTTCATAAGATGCGGATAATGGTGAGTGTAGTGTCTACATCCTACTTGGGGGGGTTATTCAGATCCATATTTTTTGTGTTCTGAGTACCTCCAATATTACCAATAGGATTAGGGGGTTGGTCCCTTCTTGATTTTGATTGTTTACCTTATTCTTCTTCATAGTGTGTTGGGTTATGCTTGGTGGTTATTGGTTGTAGGTGGAGTGAGCACCTTTTTCTAAGCATAAACCTTCCCATGAGAAAAAGAGGGAGGATGGGGGTGAGGCCGGATTGGAGGTCCTAGTGAAGGGTCAGGGAATGGGTAATATGGATTAATGGTTTTTGGAGTCACATATCCTGTAGAAACATAAACATACTTAATGCCTCTATATGAGGGACCATGAATGTGGAAGGGTTGAGGAGGAGATAAGAGGTACTCATTCTTACATGAGAGGATGAGTGTTAGGGGTCAGTAGGATAGTAGTATGTTGAAGGTGGCCTTGGGTTGAAGCGCTCAAATTTAACCCTTCTATCTTTATGAAACGTTTTTCCCAAACACTTGAATGAAAATCAACATGGAATGTATTGTATGGAACATTGATTAAGAGTTCGAAAGAATAGGATTTCATTAAATACAATGTTGTTAATCGAGTGTTATTAAAACTTTGAAAGAGGAGGATTTAGTTCAAATATGATAACAAACATGTTCTTATAACTAAAATGTAGTGTAAGGCATAAATAAAGCACTACACCTTAGCACAACATGTTTTAATTTTTCCACATTATCTAGTGAACAAATTTCTACTTGAACCCGTACGATGCGAAGTACATCATCGATGCACTAAGCATAGGTTCAGTCACCAATGTTCCTAGAAACCAAAGTGAATAATCCATGCATTTAATTTCATTTATTTTGAGAGGAGAGAGAAGAAAAATGGAAAATAAATCATAAATCACACAACTTGTTCTATACAAAATTGAGGTATAAACATCACATATAGAGAAAAACTATAGGATGGATGTGATAAGGATAGGTTCAATCACGAGAGTTCCTAACAACTATAGTGAATACCACCACATCCATATAATTTCCTATATTTTGGGAGTAGAGAGAAGCAAGCATGAGAATATATAAAGAAACCTTGTAAATAAGGGAAAGAACAATCACCTATGCAATAGCCTGAATTCAAAATAGTGTCGATTTTCAACTTTGAAAAAAAAGCTTCCCAAACATTCACTTGCAAAGGGTCAAACACAGTTTAAATTCAATATTATTAGACTTTCAAAATAGTCTAACAATATATATATTTTTATTTGAACAGTTAATCCCATATGGGGCATATAATACATGTTTTGAAATCTAAGCATGAAAATCTATTTTTGACATTGATTGAATGAACGCCAAGCACTCCTTAAGTTCTTTTAATTTCTCATGATTCCTCGAAGTCTCATAGGTTACCCTCATTTCCAACTTGTCTTGTCTCCTTTGCTATATGTGAATTTAAGGAGATGGCAATCACTCCTTAACTTCTCTTAATTTCTCATGATTCATGGAAGTCCCACAGGTTACCCTCATTTCCAACTTGCCTTGTCTCCTATTCTATATGTGAATTTAAGGAGATGGCAATCACTCCTTAACTTCTCTTAATTTCTTGAAGTCCCATAGGTTACCCTCATTTCGAACTTGCCTTGTGTCCTTTTCTATTTGTGAATTTAAGGAGATGGCATGATAATAGATGGATGTGCCTCAAGTTCCACTTTCCTCCCATTTTAGTGGAATGCCATTGAAGAGACATCACAGTGGTGATAGATAGAAAAAAAAATGGTTTTTTATACAACTAATGAATTTTCTCATCTTGCTTACAGTTGGACAACATTGCATTCGGGGGTTCCTAAGTAGGGAGGAGAATAGCACAAGGACATAGAATGATTTTAGTAGGGTTGAATGATGGGCTCCCAAACTGATATCATTTTTGCTTATTACTTATCTATTTTGATGATCATTATCCTCATTAAAAGCCATTATGATCTCACAAAACCATCACTGGGTATCTTCTCATTCAATTTCTCTCAAACAAGTGAAGATGATGAAAGATGAATCCTCTTCAAAATTAATCTCTCTCAAGCGATAGAAGGAATAAAAGTTGAATCCTCTTCTCTATCAATTTCTCTTAAGCAATTGAAGAGAATAATAGCTAATCTCTAACAAACATGTAAAGAATAGAAAAGAAGTTTATCAACCAACCACATAAAAAAATTTCAAACAAATCAAGAAAACTAATTAATTAATTTGCTTAGTTCAACTTTTTTGTTAAAGCCTGAAAAATACTAAAATTGAATCCAAAATAAAACCCTGAAACAAATAGATAATTATATTTTTCAAACTATTCTCCACTTACATTAAAAGAATCGCAATTCAACCACACAAATAAGAAACCCACCCCAAAAAAACTATCTAAGCATTCCTTTCCAACTTTCCAAATCACTTTAATTGCACCCCTCAACTACTCAATTTATCTTGCCATGTCAAATTTGGGTGCCTTCATGATATGCAGTTACTTTAGCTATAACAATGTTCAATATGGTATCTATGCTTTCTTTTGCATCTAGACTAAGAGTCCATGCTTTATAAATGAAATTAATCATTTTTTCAGTTGAGGTCATGTGTAAGTCCTCATAGAAAGCCGACCGAACGTCAAGCAAAACTTAATTAAGAGCGATTAGTTCGTCATTCTAATCCGAAAGGCATCATGATTCGTTGGAAGCTCTTGGATGAGAATAAAATCTCAAATGAAACATAAAAGGAGTGAGGGGTCGCAACAATTGTTCATAATTGTACTCAAGCAAACAAAAAAGAAGTGTGTAGCGACCACTCAAACAATTATAAGCGAAGGAGCATTCAGAATCATTGGATAATTAGGAGCTGCTCTGTCGGTTGCATACAATGAAGAATTATAATTCTCGGCCTCCGTTTACCAGTAGCAGTGACAGCAGCAGCAGTAGCAGTGACGGTGACGAAGAGAACTATGGTTCAGATTTTCCTAGCAATACCAATCTTCCAGGCTTTGGAGATTTCGGTAATTTTGATTCAGACTCCTTTTTTCCGCCGCCTCCTCCTCATCTACGACGCTTGGTGGCTGAGGGCGAGGATGGTGGCTGTGCTGATGCTGGTGGTTGTAATGATCATGGGGGCTCCGGCTCCGGCTATGGCGGCGGTGGTGATGATGATAATGGCCATAACCATAACCAGCACGGTTATCGAGATTACGCAAATCGTCTTGTGGATCTTATCTTTGGCAGTGTTAAGGGTAACAATAACCCTAATAACAAGAACCCTAACAACAATGGCGATGATGACGGAGACGAAGACAGCCATCGGCATCCTCGAGTAGGAAGCTATTTGGACATTGGCGATGGTTCAGGCACTTACTCTTATGGCCGTGCGTATTTGCACTTCTTGCTTGACGCTTTAACCAATCATCCGGATACTGTGCATGTCGTGGACGGCTCTTATTTCGAAAATATGGTTTTGCAATATAGCGCAGATCCTAAGTACCTCTTCCGCTTTGCCTCCAATGGCAAGGTTTTTGCAAGGCTATACGTTGATCTGCCTCCCCATACGTTGCCCCCTCAGTCTTCTATTGTAGATCCTCGTCGTACGCAGGATCCTGGAAGTAGCTGCACAATCTGTCCAACATGTCATCGCACTCGCTCATTTGATAGTGGAAACTCAGAAGAGAATGAAGGCACTAGAGAAAATGAAGCGCACGCAGAGGCAGAGGAAAATAAGAAAAGCAAGGGACTACAGGCCGATCAAGAAATGAAGCAGTGCAGCAGTGAGCAAAAGACTCAGCAAAGTTCCACTGACAAGAAGCAAGACACTGTTAATGAGCCACATGAGAAGCGAAATACCAATGACCAACAGAAGCAAAACCCGAATGACCCTCAGAATAAATAAGCCCTGCCCTGCTCGATTAGACGCATTCGGTTTCCAACGACCTCGTTATTATTATTATTTAGAATAACCATAATGTCTTATATATTAAATGTATATCGAATAAATTATCTCTATATTTGATAAGAATATATGTAAAACAAACATAATATAATATTTAATTTATATCAAATAAATAATTTTCCCTTTTGTGTTGAGTGCAATTATCTTAATCACAACAATAAATCAAACTCTAAAATTTTATTGTGGATTAGTTCAAACTAGTTGTTTCAAGTTTTTCTTCATTTTTAGTTCAATTAAGGTGGCCAACTTCATATTATAATTAATGTTTGAGAAAACCTATATAATAAGGTTTTTTTGAAAAAATATAAAAATAGCAATAAAATTTATAATATTATAATGTTATAGGATAATGTTATAATTTTTAGTAATGAAATCTGAATTTTTAATTATTAATTTATTGATAAAATTATATGTAAAATAATTATAATTTTTTATATGTGTATATAAGAAAAGATAAAAATTGATTAATATTATATTAATCACAATAATTCAAAAATTTATAAAGAGAAAATATCCTTCGTCACTATTTATGGCCACAAAATACAAAATTTAATTATCATCAAAATCCACATAGGACTGAGAGAGCACAAAGCTTTGACCTTATCTATTCGTCAATGACTAAAATGGGAGGAGAAGAAAGCTTATTGTCACTTGGAATTTCTTTCTTGGAAGCCCTCGAGGTTTCTCCAAATTGGAATGAAACATTAGTTGAGAAGTGTTGGGGGGGTTGGTAATGGTGTGACTAAAAGTATTTCTTATTAAATCATAAGATAAAGTGTTGAGGCATTGATACAAATACTTGAGTCCATCTGCGCCTCACATAGGCGACGTAACCAACCGTCCATGCGGGTCATTCTCTCACTCAAGCTCTTACCTTGGGGATCATCTTGAAATCAACCCTAGGCATAGTATGCGATGGATTTTCCTAGCAATGATTTGGCATACTAGAGAAGGTTGAGAGTTTTGGAACATCATCCCCTCTTGTTTCCTCTACGGTTTTCTTGGGAGATTTGCCTAATTATGCTCCTGCTTCACATATCATTGGAAAATGGGGAGAACATGGAGGTTTTTCACTATTACTGCTGTCTAGAACATTCACTACTTTCCTTTTCATACTCTCCTTGAGTGGCAATGTCTACATTATCATATGCATTTGGATTAGAATTCATTGATGTAGTTTATTCTTCCATGGATGGTGGAGTATCTTTGCTTTCATGAATAATGATGATCCCAAGCACATCAAAGAGGGATGAAGGGTTATCATTTTCAATTGTGATGATTGAGGGTGTTTTCGACTTCCTAAAAACTTTACACGATTGGAGAGTCATCATTTTAGCTTGAATTATGCTTTACCACAAATTCCCACAATTCTTGCATAAAAGGATTAGTGGAATTCACATATTTAATGTCTGTAATAGGTGTTGTTGGGAGTGGTGTAGATGCAAAATATGGGATGTCGACTAGAACCTTGACCTGAAGGGTTGATGGGTAGCACTACTCTTTCCTTTGATGTGCTTCCACGCGGAAATTGTGCTACAGACCCAAGGTAAGATTTGAACTCTTTACATGAGAGTCTAGGTGGAACATAAAATGGAGGAAGAGAATAATGTTGGGACATTAGATGCATTGGATGGTTGAGGCTCTTATTGAAATGAACTCCTCTCTAGATCATCTCCTCCACTACTAGCCTTACTCATCTCTAGGCCATATCTGCCTTGGAGGTATTGCAATATTGTCCTTCATAAAGAAACGAACTATTTTCTTCAACGAGAGTGATTAATCCATCTCATGCGACTTCAATCACATTATACTTAGACCAATCAATCTATAGGATCCCTTTCAAAGTTGCTTTTCATATTAAAGTAACATCTAATGGCAAGAACATTTTTTAAACCATAGTTGATGAATGGGACTCGACTTGTGTTGTGTTGGTAAAATGTTGGCAAGAATTAGGATCACCCACCTTTGTCCCTTCCCATACTGTGTTAAAACATTTGATGGACATTCCTTCTCTCCTTACAAACTCATTGTAGAATGTCGTATTGAATGGGGTGTAAAAACAATCATAGTGGATGTTGAGGTAGTAGACATGTCTATAAATTACAATTTTCTATTAGGACATAGTTGGATACATGCAATTATAGCTATATTATACTCAATGTCCCGAGTAATTTGGTTCCCTCATTAGGTGAATATAATCATGATCATCCAATTAGATTATTGCCTGCCTCAAACTATTGTCTAGTTGAATGTTCCTTTCATTAGGGATGCTCTAAAGGAGGTTCAAGAATTGGGGGTAGGATTGTTCAAAGATGATTCCCTCATGGGAAACTTTATGATCCCCATACCAATATTCAACCCGCAAACTACTCCATATTTCACCAGTACATTAGAGGCTCCATTAATAGCTTTTTCTATCTCCACCACAATGAATGGTTCTGCTTCATCGAATGGAGCTGTGAAGGAGGACACCTTAGTACAAAATAATGAAGGAAAGCTGATAAATCCTATAGAAATTGGTGAAGGCCAAGGTAGTACACCCCTATCTGTTGTAGAAGTGTCATACCTAGCTATTCAAATGGATTTAGTAGATTCAGAATAAAGTCTCCCCTTAGAGGAGGAATATGATCCAGTTACTTGGCCCTTTGGGGATGTGATCTCTCCGAGCTCACATGACTTCTTGGAAACAATTTTATCATCACATGAATCTATCCTTGAAGTTGTGAACATTTGGTTGCACCCACCCAAGGACATCTTTTGTGGGGCCATTAGGTGCATTCTTAGTTTAAATTTACCTGAGTATAGGAGCATACTTTGTAGCACATTCCTCGATATTATTAGGTATATTTGGAAGCTTGCATATAGGTTTAGGTTATCCCTTTGTGAAGATGCATTTGAACATTTTGCAACCCAAATATTTCATAGGGTCAAACTTGTTGGAAATTGGTGGGTTAGACCATCATATTTGTATTTTCCATCATTTTGATAGAAGAACCTACTGAATATGGATACCATAGTTAGAACCCTATTTCCATATTGTCGCCCATGTTGAATTATTATCATATGATTGGGAGCCTAATTAGTTCCACCATGAATTGGAAATTGAGACCACATAATTCTCTTCCACACAATTCTGATCATTTTTGGAGGGGCTCCCTATTTTGTGTTAGTTTACATAAGCATGTGTTAAAATATATGCATGAACGTTTGTGCTTATTGCTTATGTTGCATATTTTCCTTTGCATTCAAATTTTGCTCAATGACACCTATAAAGTATTGCTTCTGTTTAGTTGACCTATACATGTATGATATATTTGATTCAGGTAGTTTATAGATCATGATTCATTGTGAATAATGATTTTGTTGTTTTCCACAAGAATTAACATGAATTAAGGGTTAGTGCAAGAAGATGAGGGACCTTTTAGATGCAATCCTAGTTTTCAAAAACATGATCACGTTACCAAAAAATACAATGCATTTCTGCTGCATAGCATTTGCTATGGTTCAACCCGAGCCTGACATGTCATGGGACATGTAGGATAGGAAACCATATCGCGTATGCGTTATATAACTACAAAACACGCTCGCGATATGTAGTTCTAAAATGTGTATGCGATTTGGCAAACTAAAAATAATTTATATACACAAGCCCGAAACCCATGGCTTGTTTTACCTATCAAGAACGCGAAAATAGGGCCGATTTGGAGCGTTTTGGAGAAAATTAAGTGCTTGGGATTGTTGGAGGACCTGATTTAGTTGGAGGGGAGGAGATTCCATTGGTGAATTATCATCCAACCAGGTAATTCAATCACCCAAAGCATTCTTTTTTGTCAATTTTTAACCTATAATGGTATTTTTTAATAGAATAATCAACCCAACAACCCCCAAGCTAATGTTTGATGGATTCAAAATAAAAGAGGATATAAGAAACAAAAACATCATGTCTAATAGTTATTCAATGTTCCAAAAGGCTAGAAATATATAAAAAAAAACACAAGTATAGAGTCTGTATGGAAGGAGGCTAAAATTATAAGCCAAGGGTTTTAACAATTAAAAAAACAATATATATCTACATTCAAATTAAAGACAAACAAAGATAGAAAGCCCACATCATAACGAGATTGAGAGGCATAAACAAAAAGGAACAAAAATACTATAAGAGAGACACAAAATTACTACTGAGCAGGTTTCTAAACAACATATATCTCATAATTCTCCACAATATGCAAGAGAGAGTAATGGACAAGCTAGATTATGTTCCAATTACAATAGAAGTCCTAGATATTACACACCAGTTGGTAAAAATAACATAAAAATATGGTATAAGGCACAAGGTGTAAGAAACCCATGTTAGCAATCACAAGAACACGAATTCTGCTTCTTTTATCCTATAAACATAATAAATAAAATTAGAAACATGTGAGACCCTAGGTCTCCCTAAGATCCCTTGATCTAGCAAAGACATAAATGACTTTACTCAAACAGTCTATGCCCCTGCATCACTAGGTTTATCAACCATTTTTTAAAATAGCAAAAAAAAATGGATAATATATTTCTACATGTTGAGTCTCTAAGCTCATCTACAACCAATTGTAGTCCAGTCCACAAATTCTCCATTTTCCATGTAACTTTTGGTTGGTTTCCATGGTTATACAACAATGGAAATGGTGAACACCCATGAACTACCTAGAGTGCGTCGTGAGAGTGTTCCCAACCATGATTGAGTCAATTATATTTAGAGGATATGGTGGTAGCCTTGTATCACCCCTTTTCTTTCCTCATATGTCCTAATAGTCCATTGCCCCTTTCTTTCACATATCTAAGGGACATAAAGGCCAAAACATGTCAAAATAGCACTCCTAAATTCAAAGAATTTTAAATCCAAGTGTGCATGGAAAAGTCACCAATGAGGGTGAAGAAGTGCCTTAAATTCTAGAAAGAAGTTGAATGAAACTCACTATTTAATTGTTAAATGTTTAATTTTAAGTTTTAAATGTATGTAAGTGAATGCCATTAAATTGCTTACTTGAGTTTTCCTTAATTTAAATTTTCAATTTTGAAGAGATGTCATTATATACCATGTATACGTTTCTAATGATTTCCTTATTGATTTTTTTATTGCAGTTGCAGTTATGGACACCAATGCTGAAATACTGACTAAGGTTGCCCAGTTGAGAGATCGTGTTGGGTAAACACATAAAATATTTTGATATATTGTCGTTTCAGGGGATTGACGGGGGGATGCCCCAAAACCGACCCAATGCCAGGCTTCGAGACGTTGATCGCCCTATCCCTACACCTCGCAGGAAGTTTCCTGGGCCAGATGTCCCACCTATACATTATGTTATTCCATAGACACGTGATGCATTTTTGAGTTTGGCATGGGCAGTTGTTCGCCATAGCACTATGGTTCAACATATGGGTGAGGAAGGGACATATGTCCCTGGTGTGGCACATACACTAGGTCGTCATGGTGCAGGACCATCTTCTAGTGTAGTACCACTGACTAGTGCAGTACCCCCATCTACTGCAAGACCATCTACTAGTGCAACACCATCATCACATTCCCAGCCTACTTTTGAGCCTCATGAGTGCACATCCAGTGGTTGTCCCTGCTATGGTATTTCTTCATATGTTGTCTTCAGTGGATTTTTGAGTTATGTATGTATATGGTTAATTGTAATAAATTCTTCATTTATTTTCCTCTTTGTACACATATGTATAGTTTGAGCTAATATATTAATTTTGTGAACTTGCAGTTGATGCTTTATGCCGATAGCGACACCCTAGAGTTTCATGTTCCACACTCTACAGAGGGGCATGACATTCCATCCACTGTTCCCTTAGTTGGTGGAGAGATTCCTATAGCACCCATTGCCATATCTCACACCGAGGTAAACATTTTAAAATTTCAGTTTTTTAATACTTGTTAATTTGTTAATTTCCACATATTGTACATGTTAATTCACTAATGTTATATACGGTCTAATATTTACAATTATTAAACTTGCAGATGCCATATCCTTCATGGGGAAAAGCAGTGATGGAGGTAGGATCCATGGTCATATCGACCGAGGAAATATTTGGGTGTGACATTCCATCCACTGATCCCTTGGTTGGTGGAGAGATTCATATAGCACCCATTGTTGTATCTCACACCGAGGTAAACAATTTAAAAATGTAATTTTTTTAATACTTATTAATTTGTTAATTTCCACACATTGTACAATTTAGTTCACTAATGCTATCTACGGTCTAATATTTATAATTATTAAACTGGCAGATGCTAGATCCTTCACGAGGGAAAGAAGTGATGGAGGTAAACATTTTAAACATTTAAAAAATGTCATTTTTTAAATACATGTATGTTCATTGAATCATGCATGTCTAACTACAAGAACTCGTGTTGACTATAGGCACCAACCAAAACACCTAGACCATTTCCTGGAGTTGCATCTCCTTATAGGCCATATGTGAAAAAGGGTCATGTGTATATGAGACGACCTACTCCTAGAAAGAGTCCAGTTGTCCACGACCATGGAGATACTGATACCATGGTAATGTATATCCTTCGATGATATTTCTTGGTCAACTTGAAATCCAGTGCATAAAATGTTTTATTAATGTTTGATTTGCATGTTTATTGCATAAGGAGCCAGAGTTTACTATTGAAAAACTTGCAGGGATGGTTGATGCAGTATTTAGTGCTACATCTACAATGGCAACAAGTCACACAGAGGTACAACTATTTCAACATGATCGCTACATAGTTTATTATTTTTTGGCGTATGTTTATTCATGCATGTCTAACTATTTCAACATTTGGTGATTGTAGCCACCAGCAGTAGGAGTTATTGATATAGTAGTCAATGTGTTATCTACAATAAAAACAAGCCACACATAGGTACAACTATTTGAACATGATCTAGACATAGTGTGTTATTGTTGTCTATTGTTTATTCATGCACATTTCTAACTATTTCAAGATTTTGTGATTGTAGCCACCACCACCACCACCAGTTCCTTCCCCCTCTGGTTCGACCATGGATGCGACCATCATTAATGTTCAACCAACAACTCCATCTGCTTCACAAGAAACACAATCCCCTTTGTCACAGTCTCTCACTAAGGTGAGATATCCATTAATGACCAATTGTTTCATGCAATGTCCATTAAAATGTTGATAATTGTTGAGTTAATTTAGATATGGTATTTTATTGAGCTAATGTATTAGTACATAGTTAGTTGAATTTAACAATTGATATTTAATTTGCAGGATCCAGAGATGCACATTGGTCCTAGAGTTGTGCCTACAGGATCGACCTCGAGAAAGGACAAGAGGAAGCTTGAGTTTTGATGTGTCTTATGGGATATGTACATTTCGATACATGTACATGTGTCTTGGACAGTTTTGGATACATGTACTTTTGGAGACATGTACATTGACATTTCACTTACATGTACATGTGGCTTTGATAGTTTTGGATACATGTACATGTGGCTTGGATAGTCTTGGATAGTTGTGGAGACACATGTACTTCTGGTACTTTTGGATATATATGTAATTTTGGAGACATGTACATTGACATTTTAGTTATAAATGAATGATACATTTTACTTTGAATTTGTTCTTTGGTTTCCACATGTTCTTGTGTCAATCTATTGTATTCATTTGTGGGGATTATCTATTACTTATGAATCCACTATGTCCAAAGAAAAAAATATTATATTTAAAGGTTTCAATGATCTCACTACATGCACACTAAAGTCAAAGTTCTTGCTCGTGTAATTTAATAAATATAAGTGAAATACACTGTATTTCAAGGTTTCAATGAACTCACTACTTGCACACTAATTGGATATATCTAATTAAAAATTGTGAGTTTGGATTCATTAAATTACAAGTTAAGTCAATGCTCAAGTGTAATTTAATAAAATAAGTGCAATACATGCTGCACATTTCATCAACAACCAACAAAACTATTCAACAAACCTCATGCACCCATTGACTAATCACTCAGCATTAAAGGAACTACAATAGAATCCAAAGATTGAGAACCAGCTTCGTGAATAAACATGATTTGAAGCATAAGTCCACTGGATTTGAAAAAGTTGAGTTCGACATTAGATTGATTCTAAATTGAGTTGTGACAGTAAGATAAGATTAGGGTTTCCTTGGTAGGGTTATGGTTATGGTCCATGCATGTTAAAAAATAAGCCCTATTTAGGGATATGGTTTTCCAAGTTTGGCCTTTGTTGGCATGAAATGCATTGTCCAGCTTTGGCCCTCATTGGCGTGACTGCATTGTCCCCTACTGAGCGAAACCCTAGCTTCAGAAACCATCGTAGATGGAGGTCACCGAGAAATGGACAGGAGGGAGCAGCCCCCCCTAGCTAAAATCCCATGTCATGAATCCAACGAAATCCACGATTCATTGATCGGAGGCCCGAGCATCGATCTATGGCCAGTTGCAGGTCACCTCCAGATACCATTCAGGGACATCTAGTGGACTTGTGCCCGGTGCGCAAAAAACCTCATGGAGCCGCACTTTTGAATTCCATCAACTCCTGCTAGTGTGTTTGGGCATGAAAAATATGGCAACACAAACCACATCCCCATTGTCTGTGGCTTTCCATATGTGTCCCTCGTTGGCGTGATTGCATTGTCACCTACTGAGCGAAACCCTAGATTCAGAAACCACCGTAGACAAAGGTCACTGAGAAATGGATAGGAGGGAGAGGACCCCCCTAGCTAAAATCCCGTGTCACTAATCCAACAGAATCAACTATTCATCAATCGGAGGCCTGAGAAACAATCTATGGTGAGTTGTAGGTCACCTCGAGATACTGTTCAGGGACACCTGGTGGACTTATGCCCGGTGCGCAAAAAACCTCACAGAGATGCAATTTTGAATCCCATCAACTCTTGCTAGAATTTTTGGGCATGGAAAATATGGCAAAACCAACTGCATCCCCACTATCTATGGCTTTCCATCTTTGGCCCTTGTTGGCGTGACTGCATTGTCCTGTACTGAGCGAAACCCTAGCTTTAGAAAACACCATAGATGGAGGTCACCGGGAAATGGAAAGGAGGGAGAGGGACCCCCATAGCTAAAATCCCATGTCTTGAATCCAACGAAATCCACGATTCGTTGATCAGAGGCTCAAGCATCAATGTATGGCAAGTTGTAGGTCACCTCCAGATACCGTTCAGGGACACCTGGTGGACTTGTGCCCGGTGCACAAAAAAACTCACGAAGCCACAATTTTGAATTTTGTTAGCTCCTGCTAGCATGTTTGGGCATGAGAAATATGGAAATACAAACTACATCCCCACAGTCTGTGGCTTTCCAGCTTTGGTCATTGTTGGTGTGAATACATTGTCCCCTACTGAGTGAAACCCTAGCTTCAGAAACCACCATAGATGGAGGTCACCGGGCAATGGAAAAGAGGTAGAGCCCCCCCCCCCCCCCCCCCCCCCC
>LPNX010288801.1:111134-125456 GCA_001517045.1 Pseudotsuga menziesii
AGTCACCTCCAAATACCGTTCAGGGACACCTAGTGGACTTGTGCCTGATGTGCAAAAAACCTCATGGAGCTGCAATTTTGAATTCTGTCAACCAATTGTTACATGTTTGGGCATGGGAAATATGGCAAGGCCAACTGCATCCCCACCATCTATGGGTTTCTATCTTTGGCCCTCGTTGGCGTGGTTACATTGTCCCCTACTGAGCAAAACCCTAGCTTCAGAAACCACCATAGATGGAGGTCATCGTGCAATAGATAGGAGGGAGAGGCCCCTCCATAGCTAAGATGTAGTGACGCAACCTATGAACATCATACACAACTTCTAATGCCAAATTGTGGGCATGGGAATACCTAAGTTCAGGGCTAGCTAAAGAACGACTAAGATAGTAGACGACATGCTCTTGGAGCTTATCATCCTCCTGGACTAGTACTACCCCTATGGTCGACTAGGATGCGGCCAGATACAATATAAAATCATGAGGATAATCTAGTGGACACAGTAATGGTGCCGACAACAAAGCTTTCTTTAATGCCTCGAACGCAAGTTGTGTGATTTCATCCCATACAAATGGGGTGTCCTGCTTCAACAGGAGCATGAAACCTTTAGTGATCTTGGCATAATTCATGATAAAACATCGAAGGAGGTTGGACTTCCCTTGTAGGCTTTGAAGCTGCTTGATGGAACGAGGAGGAGGAAGATTTACTATGGCCTCAACTTTCAAAGGATCCACCTGAATACCTTTCTTAGAAAAAATGAACCCGAGCAGTCCACCTGACTCGACACAGAAGACACACTTGTGGGGATTCAAGCAAATTTTGTAGTATCTACATCATTGGAAGATTAAACACCAGTGATTTGGTTGATCGATCCTCTCATGAGAATGTGCTAGAAGATCATCAAGGTAGGGTTCGACAATAGACTTAATGTCATTAAAGGCAAAATTCATTGTCCGCTGAAAGGTAGCCCCTGCATTTTTTAATCCAAAAGGCATTTTCTTGTACACAAATGTATGCTAAGGATAGATGAAAGCTGTTTTATGTTGGTCTTCTAGTTTAATTTGAATCTGATTATATTTGGAGAAACCATCCATAAAGTAAAATACTTCACTCCCCGCACAAGCATCAATGATTTGATCTATGAATGGTGTGGGGTAGTTATCCTTAGGACATGCTTTGTTTAAATCATGAAAGTTAGTACAAACACGTATCGTCCCTTTCTTTTTGTTGACAGGAATAGGGTTGGATACCCATTCTGTTAAAGCTATCGGGTAAATGAAATCGGCTTTCAACAGTTTTTCAACTTTAGCCTTAACAGCTGTCGCTTTACTTGGATTGGCAGGTCTAAGCTTTTATTGAATTGGTTTGGCATCAGGATAGGTTCAGATTTCAAGTTTGACTATTGATCGATCTATGCCTAGCATCTCCTCATATGACCAGGAAAACACATCGCAGAATTCCTTAAACAAGGCTGCATAGATAGCAATCTCCTTCGGAGAGACGTTTGCACCGATATGTACATTTTCAACAACGTTTGGGTTCACAGAGATGTTGATAGGAATAGTAACGAATTTTTTTTCCATATTCCCCTCACCAAATATTCCCTCCCTAGGTAAGAGATTAATGGGTGTATTAGCATCACCTTCCAGTCTCATATGGAACTCTTGGTTTTCAATCCTACTTAAATATAGAAGAAAATAGGATTGATGGTGAATATCTTCGCAAATCTTATCTTGTCTGCACATAGCTTCCAGAATGGCTTGGTTAGATGGAAAAACCATATCTAAGCAATATTCAGTATTCAAAGAGTTCTCTACCCAAGTAGGCAGATAAGCTTCTTTCGGGTCCTATGAGACTGTGAGAGGGACCAAAACAGGATCAACAACGGTATGAATGACATCTTGGTAAGCTACTTCCAATGTTGGTAAGGGAACTTCAGGTTCATGACGGGAAGGAAGAACCCAAGGGTCCATTCTATCAACAACCATTGCAATAGACTTCCCTACACTAGTAGAACCTAAGTAATTAATCGAGGCTGGAAAATTGAATGTTCCCATCAATAATGCATACATTCCAACTCTTAAGCTATTTGAAGTAGGTTTAACCTGATCAACCAATGGCACAGTGGACTCGTTAATTTCCATGCGGCCCTTTTGAGTAAAACTTAGTTGGTCTACAGTAAACAACTTCCCTTTATGCGAAAACACTACTACCCAAAGAACGACCTATGCAATAGCGGAAATGGAATAAGTCCAACTTCTCCCCAGGAAAAAGTTATAATCCAATTGTGCATCAATCACCTCTACCTCAACAGACACTGCCTTCCCTGCCAACTTTATTTCAAAAGATGGTAGGATACCATGTGGACGAAATGACCTTCTGTCGAAAGCAATAAATAAGGTGTTCGATGAAACTAGCTCTGGAGATCCAAAAGCCTTCCAGCAAGACAAGGACATGACACATGTGGAAGCACCCTCATCGACAACTACCCTTCCAATGGTTTTTCCACCATGGATGGCATCTATTGATAAGGCCACATGATATGGTAGGCATATTTTGACATCAGACAAATTAAACTTCGTCATAAGGCTCGATGAATCCATACTACCTAAGGCTGTAAAGAGTACATCTCACTGGGCGGGACAACTCTGTAACACCTCTAAAGTCGACATTGCACAAGGTGTTTGGGCTAAATATTCAACTACATTGTAATTGGTTGCATCCCTAGCATTAGGATTGTGCAATGTTTTCTTAAAGACACCCTTTGGCATCATGGGCATAGTTTTAGTAGGTTTTTCAATTATGAGAGGGTTAAAAGTTTCACTTATAGACTTACCCTTCTCTGGAGCCCGGTTCTCATAGTTCTTGTTCCTAGTCTAGAGTAATGTCTAGGATTGAACCATGTTGATATAATTTGGGTCAAGAGCATTTGGGGTGCCCCTTGCTACATTTGAAGCTGAAGCAAAATTCTGTCCTTGGGGAAAAGGATCCTTTAGGACAACCGGTTGTTGGATTTTGAGTAGCTTATGAGCTTGCTCCATAAGGGGACATTGATGGATCAGGTGATCTTCCTGGCACAACTTACATGGAAATTTCACCTTCTTCTTCTCTTTTTTTCCTCCATCAGTATTGTTTGTGGGTTTTGGCTTGTTTTAGTTTCCCTCACCTTTCATCCCCTTTTTCTTTTTCCCACTCGAACGCTGATTGGCCTTTTGTGAGGATTGTGCAAAAACATTTTCATTTTGGGGTGAGGGAGCAGCCTTTGCTACCTCCACCATAGATAGTTTAATGGAAAACTCATGGATTTGTTTAGCCAAAGGCTCCACAAAGGGATATTTCATTGAACCAACCACACCATTGGCATGGGGTCCATGCTTAGGCTTATGGGTTGGTCTCAATGAATTAGGGATGATTTCATATAGAATCCTAGATTGAGAATGTATCAAATCTAACTACTGGGCCCTGAGGATATCCTCTTCCTCATTAGTTACTCCTGAAGTGGACATGTCCTGAGATATATATGGCAATAAGGACTTAAGGAACCATTATAGTAAAAACTTAGGAGGGATAGTGGCCTTAATGAGCATCTTCCGCCTTCTCCACTCTTGGATGTGATCCAAAATATGAGTGGCTTTGTCTTGCCGAAAGGTGGACAATAAGCTTGTCCCATCATCATACTGGATAGGAAGTTGGAAATGGTTAAGGAACACATTGGCTAAGTCCCAAAAACTACCAAACACAGTAGAGGGAAGTTCAATGTACCACTTTACTATGGCACTAGTAAGAGTTCTTTTGAACAATCTCAAACAAACGGTGTCATCGTTCAGTGAGTTGGAGGAGCACCACAAGTGAAAAGTGGTGATATGAGCCCCTAGGTCTTCACCAACTTTGCCTTTGAATTTTGGGATATCTGAAGGTGGCTTGGTTGGAATAGGTGGCCAAGAGGCATCATGTCTCACTGGATCATTCATTAGCTTGGAAAAATATGGAAAATTCAAATTTGCCAGGAAAGGAAGCTTGGGCCTAACTCGAGCATGAAAAGTACTAGCTTGGGAAGTAGAAGGACTTGCCCCCAGATTCCCAAATGTGAAGGTGGGGTTTCCCCCTGCTATCGGATGTGAAGTAGTCGAATTTATTTGGAAAGGATTCCACCCATAAGCCAGTGGATTATGTGGTGCAGTGTATGAGGTTCGAGCTACCCCAGTTGAAACTGGAGTTTGGAAAACATGAGCAGGTATCGCTCCACTAAAAAGTGAAAAAGGAGAGCTCATGAAAGGAGTCGAAACTGACGCTTGGAAACCTTGACCATAAGGGTTAGTGTTTCCAAGCTGCACTCCTACATATGTAGGTGTGGGACCTACATATGGTGTGGATGGGGGAATGTGCCCCCCATTCCAAGGGAAACCCTGGACAGATGAAGAGCATCTCACTAGACCACTTTTGGTAGTGTGTGCAGAAGAAGTTGAAACAAAAAGTACACTAGGGATCCCAGTGACCACCCCACTAGAAGTGCCTACTACATTTGTTGAAGCCGGTGGCTAGACCACCCGAGTAGCTGGGGTCAAAGGAGTACTAGGTATGTTTTCTCTAGGGGAACCCACTGGGGGAGGTGGTACCCCTTTAGCCGGAGTGGTTGAGGTGGAGGTAGAAGGACTTTCTCCTACACTATACATTAGTCTGCCCACAGGAACACCAATCAGAGGTGAATTGAAAGGACAAACTTGGACGATCACTGGATCGTTTAGGTCAATAAGAGGTGAATTAAAGTTTCTCGCAAACTCTTCAGCTTGCAAGTCTTCTATCTCTACTGGAGTTGTATCAACCTTGTTTGTCCTAAGTTTTGGTTCACCCAAAACTTCACTAATTCCTACCGGTTCGAAAGAACCACCTGTGTCTAATCTTTGCCTTTGAGGGGGCGGTGGAGGCTCCACTGTAGTGAGCAGAGGAAGGTTTTGCAAACTTCTTGACCTTCTGAAAGGTTGTTCCTCCATGATTGAAAATTTGAATCTTCACACCCTAAGGTCAGCTAAACACAAACAAACCATAGAGCAATCACTACAAAATTTCCTAAAGTCTCAACAATCACAAGGGGTATAAGATATGCTTTCCAGAAGAAAGATGAGAGAAAATTACTTGGCATCCTTGAAGATGTTCTTAGGCACAATCGAAGGAATCACCCACCGCACTCCCACACTTTCTACAAGGTTTACCTTCCAAGCCCGCCCAAGTTTAACCAGAAATAGCCTTCCGGTGTACCTGTGTATGAACCCTATATGTCTGAGAGAGTATAGGATACCTCAACTATATTGATAGTTTGGGGGGACAGTCTTAAGCCTGGTCAATACACATGTGCAAGGTAGCAAATCCCGAAACTCTGTCTAGGAAAAAATCCCCAGATGCACAAAAACCTTGGTCTACCCTTTGACAAGGAATGAGAGGGTTATCTCCTCAGTCCAATCATCCACATGGCCTCATGCTTAACTCTCGTTTGAGAGGAGATTCCTAGATACAACCAACATAGGAAAGGGTTTACTTATCGATTGGCCAACTACGTCTGAATTTAAACACTTGTGGAGAGTTTAAACTCCCTATTCCACAAGTCTAGCCTAAGCTAGTTGGTGTATGGACCTAAAAAATAGAACTTAGTAATAAATTTTAAATTATATTGTTTATTTTAAGGGATGTTCTTAGTCAGAAGGTAAATGGTGTGAAATACTGTGATGTTATAGCTCAATAAGAAAAGTAAAATGATGTATAAAGCAACTTCCAGAGAAAAATACAACTACTTAAACCAAAATTCTTTTCTTTTTGTAAATGTAAGCTAATGAAATTAAAACTAAGAGTGAGAAAACTAAGACTTTTTATAATTTTTGAAATTTTATTTAAAAATACTAAAGAGAAAACTACTAAGTGCAGCTATGTGCAAAAGCATGTGTTTTTTCTTTCACTTTTTTCAAATTCTTCAAAAACTACAATGCATCTAAATGCAAATTTTTGAGTAAGTTTGAATGATCACAACATATCAAAAGCAAAATGAAGTATAGAGGACCTACATTAACCAAACTTCAACCAAACAAGAAGGAAACTTGGTAAAAAACCTAACTCAGAAAACCAATGAATAAAACCCACTAGATTTACTAAAGAAAAAGTGGCTAACTAACACTACACAAAGAAGTACAGAGAATAAGGTATCTAAAGCCATGATCACTGACTCATATACATACCACTAAACTCATAGGCCAAGTAGGAGGACCAACTTCAAGTCACTGGATGAAAAAAGATTTAAACAAAGCAAACTCAAAGGATTAATAAAAAGCGAAAAGTGTGGCATACAGGACTTTGGACTTACAAAATTATGCCAACAATAGAAGACCCCTAAGTAGAAAAAATATTAGCCAAAACAGGGACAAGAAAACCCTACCAAATGTTTTTTATGCTGCTACAAGATATACGTGACTATTTGATAGAGCAACTGGTGTACCATAAGCGACTGTCTTATAGAGAAACCCGCGTATACAAGTTATTATACGTGACTATGTATAAAAACAACCCGCGTATACAACAAAAAAATTTCAAAGAAAAAATATAAAAAATGTCTCTAGACATACTATACTGCAAATCAAAGGCAAGATAAAGGAACTACACTCGAAATCAGAGCAAATACTGGTCAAGAACCTACAAGATAAACCCACACCATGTTGGGCTGCCCAGCGGAGTTGCAAGTTCTATTGTTCATGATAAAGCATCCTTGTAACCTAGGGTTTGGGGTTACCAACTTACTACTAACTTGTAGACAATCATATTTTTACAAGGAATGGAAAGAGAACAGGATGAAAATATTGACTTGCCCGATTAGCGACAATTGTTCCAAGCTTGATTTTCTCTCGCTCCACTTCTCTCCAAAGGTTCTAGGGATGTACTTCTCCACCTGCAAAGAGAAAATCCTTCAAGTAATATCTCATACATATATATATTAAAGGTTAGATGAAAAACATATAAATAACATAATCAAACATATTCATTAAACCAATATACATGAAATAAACTCAATACAAGATTGGAAGACCAATTCTTTTTATTAACAAGTAGTGAATAAGATAAGAGTACAACCCAACTTCTGACACAAGGAATCCTCTACAACCAAAGGACTTTGATTTCTGCTACTCCAAGAATCTGAAGATGTACCACCATCATAACTTTTCTCTCCAAAATTCCTTGATTAGCCCCCACCCCAAAGCCTCTATTTATACTTTGGGAAATAGAGTTGTTTCAAATGTTGGGATGGTTGAGATGGTTGGGATAGTTATGGATTAGGCCCCAACTAATCTCATCTAATATGGATTTATATTTTTTAATGTTGAATTAAGGTATACGTGGGTATTAATATAAGCAACTCGCGTATGACACGCGAGTTTCTCAAAGGAAACTCATGTATGCAAGTATATGCGGGTTGCAATGCAAATACTCACATATGATATGTGAGTTGCAATGCATATAGTCACGTATGCAACCCAAACCTCATAATAAAAATATACAAGGTTGGTTTGAGGAGAATGCATCAAAGGTCATGCCCATCTTTAGTGTTTTGGCCACTTCAATTCAAATTGTCCTTTTGTGTACCAACATGAGTAATGTTGGTACTCAAACAGAGAAGTGCCATTTTAGCTGATAACACTCATTAAAACACATAATCAATAAGAACACACAAAACATAAATTTTATCGTGGAAGCCCAATTGGGCAAACCACCAATACTTCCTATTACTAAAAAATTGTTATTTACAAATAGTTTTTGCCTGCTGCTACATACAAGGATGGTATTACACCTTATTTACAGCAACTACTGGAAGGAAGCTACAACCCCCTTTTTTGTCAGCTACAATTGAAAGGATGATGCTACACCCTATTTAGCATCTTTGACTGGAAGGAGGCTATAACCCCCTGCATGCACGTTTCCTGCCCTAGCGCCACCCTACAACCCTAATATGTTAGTAATATTCCAGATTCCTTTACCCTTCAATATGTATCACACTCAGTGGTATCTGCTTCTTCTTCTATGATCTGGACCCCATAGACAATTTATCTCACACATCCCTCTATGTATAAATACTTTCACGTTTCATGTGGATGCATCTCTTCAGCATTGCATTATTTCATTCTTTGATCATGCCTCTTCATGAGAGCTTAATTCCTCATTCTATTACCGATTCATAGATTCATATACCTCCATCGTGATTCTTCAAAAACAACTAAAACAATTCCTTGTTAACCAGTTTATAGTTTATTCTTCTAGTTGTGTTCTTCCGCAATCTCTATTTCCGCAATCATCCCGAGCCATTGATTTTATATCGTTATTCTTCTTGACCGTAGATCTAATATAAGATACGGTATGTGGATTTCTTAACTGTGATATTTCTCAAAATGCCTTTCCGCACTTAGATTTCTGCCTCAACTGTTCAGCACCGTTGATCTCCTTCAAGCTCTCTATGACCATCAATCTTCTGGATTGCGGCTTGCGAGTTTGTGACTTTTTCAACATGTCATTTCGATATTTTCTCTTTCCACCATTTTTATTTTACATCATCGATCTTATGCAAATGTTTTCTTGATTGTCGATCTTCTAGATTTCGGGTAGTGGAATTATGACATTTCCCAAAGTATTTTCGTGATTCTATGCGTTCCTCTTTTCTCCTTTTCCATTCTGCTGCTGGACTTCAGGTTTTGAAACTCTGACATTTCCCAAAGTCTTTTCATGATTCTCCATATTCCACTTTCCTCCTTCCGCAATCCGATGGCGGACTTCCAGGTTACGGAAACCTATATTATTTTAGACTTTGATTTCTCATCTTTCGCATTTTGCCTTTCACTTTTCACCTTCCTCTTTTCTTCTGAACCGTTGATTTCTTTGCGGTTTCACTCCTAACCATCGATCTACGATTTAATGTGGATTGCGGACCTCACTTTTCTTTGTGCGGAAATCATTCACCACCATATATTTCCTTGCAGATTAAATCCTAACCGTTAATTTATGATCAAATGCAGATTTGTAGATTTTCCCTTTTCTTTGTGCAGAAATCAGTCTTCACCGTCAATCTTCTGAAAATTGGCTTCCACATTTCACTAGATTGATCTGGACTATCCACGTTGTCAGTAAACTATTTCTCAATGAAATTTTGCTTCCCTCCATAATGTTAACTAGCTTACGAGTTACATCTGCAAAATACCTTGAGGGCCATCAGATCTAGATCTGGTCGGATCAATGGTGGAGTCCAAATGTATTAAACTATATTTGATGGAAATTTCATTCCCATCATAATTTTCTTAGACCTCGAAACTTCTCCCAGCGAAATCATTGACGATCGTTGATCTGTTTTAATTATCAACCTTATCCGTTGATCTCGATCGTATTCCCAATGATCCTGATGCCAGATAGGAGATGCAGATCTAATTGGCTCACTAACCTGAATCAGTCAGCAAGAAAATCGTCGGATCTGTCGTTCACATTGTCCAACAAATCTCCAACACTTTACAATTTTGTTTATTCCACAACCAAGCAAAACATTAATAGGATTTCTAGTTAAATCAGCGGAATCCTTAAGGACCACCAGATCTATGTCCTCACCAGATCAATGTTGGAATTCAAATATAATGAAGCATATTTCATAAAATTTTGCACACATCAAAATTTTTCCAAACCGCTCAACTCCACCTAGTGAAATCACTGTGCGTTGTTGATTTAATTTGACGATCAATCTATACCATTGATATCGATGTCATATCCCAGCGATCATCTCTGATTTCACAAGCTCAACCCTTTTGTATCTTCCACGTATTTTATCTAGCGGAATCCTCCTTCAGCCGTTGATACTATCCACCTCTAATCTCCACCGTAAGATCTCTAGTTGTATGTGTAATTGGGTTAGGCTTAATTCGGGTACTACTTCTAATTGAAAAATCCATTTTCAACCGTTGATCTATCCAAGAAGCAAATCTTTAACTCTGTGATTGAATTGATCAATGGAACGATCAATTCCTTTCCGTAGCACTCTACGCACAGAAAATTTCGATCTTCTATACTTACATTAGATTTCAAAATACACACATACACAGAGAGATTCAAATCAATGCTTCTGGTGATTAAATCGAAGGTATAAATACTTAAAAATACTTGTAGAGTAAACTCTTTTCTTCATTCAACTTAATCAGAGACCTACAATTTTCTCACACATAGTCTCTGCACTCTCCACTCCACACTCTCTCTTCACTCATATAATCATGCCTCTATATTTTATAATCAAGGATAATCCATGTAATGGATCCTTTCTATTTTACTAATTTCATCCTAATACCATGTCTATTGGTTATTCCTTTGTCATTCGTGAACTCCTTTGACTTCAATGACAACAATATTCTCAACATCTTCCTCCTCCTCAGATGGTCTGTTTCTCCTCTCTATAGCGAACTTGCTTGAGTGCTCTACTTGTACAAATGAGGGAGGCACCTATCTTATTTATAATAATCAGTTGAGACGCCTAATAACCAAACATGGTAAACTTCTACTTGCTTACAGGGCCAACTTGCCTTGGAAGACTCAAAATTACATTTTAATAATACCTTTGTGAGTACTACTGACATGACTTACAACGGAGGTTTTACCTCAAGACATTACATGTCCAATTACATCAATGAGATCCCTAATAAGAGGAATAACGTCTCCAGAAAGAGTAATAATAATAATTATACAAAAATAGAATATCTTCCACATTTACATTTCTTTAACAATGTGCATATCTATTTTGATGTTAATCTTGGTCAAATTATTCCAACTTGCTATGTTAGATATTGGTTACATCACATTGAGGCATTGTTCAATGATTATGTCACACTATAATGAACTATGGGTGGTTGTTTATGTGACAATGTGACACAAATAAGTGTATTATATGGTTTCATTTGTTTCAATGTTCATCTCTATCAAATTATTTCGACTTTCTATGTTACTTAATGGTTACGTCATTAGGTGGCATTCACCAAGGAGTATGTCACATTACAAATTTCCTCAATGGTTATGCGACATATTTATCAAAGGTTTTGTTGCATTGTGACATTCATCATGAGTTATGTCGAATTTCATCTCTTGGCTTAGTTAGAAAAGAATTAGAATTCATTTAAAACATGTGGCATGATATTTCACATTTAATTTAATTAACTTTCATGGCATTCGTCAAGGTTTATGCCATATTTTGACATTTTGTAAGGGGTGCATTGTGGCATCCTTCCATGGTTAATTATGGTTAACCATGTTCAAAACCCATCCTTAACTCTTATGCATATGTATATAGTGTCCATAAAGGGTTATGTCACATTGCATCATTTATTAGGGTTATGTTGCATTGTGACAATCATTAAGGGTTATGTCGCATTGTGACATTTTTCAAGGTTTATGTCACTTTATCAAATTAAAAAAGGGTTAGGTCAAATTACAACATTAATCATCAGTTATCTTGAATTTGACAAAAGGGTTATGTCACATTGTGACATTCATCGAGGATTGTGTCAAATTGATATAATCATTAAGATTTGGGTTGTGTTACATTGATATGTTCCTAAAAAAATATTTTTAGTGAGATTCACATTATATTAACTCATTGTGATGTCCTAGGAATTTACTGCCTAATTAATAAGTCACAGGACTTGCCTAAAAATTTTATGGTTATGTTTTGATCAAGGTTAGGAAGACCTAGGCCTATGCATGATACTACTATGTGACTAAAGTAATATTTAAATTATATTGTTTTCTCTTTTTTCACCTACTTGATATGAGACTTCTTGTTAAAAGAGAAGTCGAGATTACAAAGGGATTACGACTTGTAAGAGTGATCACAATGTAAAAAGAGAAACTTAATTAAAAGAAGAATACGTAATAGTTATTAATTTCAAGAAATGTGAGGAACTGAAAAATGAGCCCTAACTTCCCTCTGAAACCAAAATATATATATAAAGACGAAGCAAGAAAAAAAGGTTGTTCTTTTACTTCAAATTTTTTTATCTCCTAAAGTTTGGCCAAAAGAGAGAGAAATGCATCCCATAAAAGAAATTAATAATATAAGAATGAACAATAGAAAACAAGAGAGAGAAATACATCCCATAAAAGGAATTAATAATATAAGAATGAACAATCCCTAAAGCGATCATATTGGCAAGTATACTTAACACATATCTCACGGAATAACAATCCCTAAGTTTTAGTCCCTAGTAAGCTCAATTTGGCTTAGGGGTGATCCTTGTAATAATTGAAGGATAAGTATAGTTGAAGGATCTAAGATGGGGTGGAACATGCTTGTCCCTAAGCAAGTTGGATGAATGTGCAAATAAGTTAATTCTTACGGATATTTTCAAGGTAGTTAAAAGTTCCCCCTTTCAAATTTACATTTATACGTTAGATTATAAAAGTTTGTATAATATTTATTAGTAATTTATATTGATTGAGTACTTCTTTGACTAACTCATTAGAATTAAAAATAGTAATTAAGGGTCTTTCTTTATACATTTCCAAATAGGTCAATATTTTTAAGAAGAAGATAAGCTTATGGTTTTTTCTTGGGTAAGGATCCTTTTATTTAAAAAAAGTGTGTGTGTCTACCATATTCATCATTGAAAAGCAAAAAAATCCAACCTTAAATATAATCCTTGTATTTTAAAATAAACTTGAATAATAATGAGGGCATTTTTTTATAGCAAGAGTGAATCCAAAACTCATTTGAAAACAGTTAACTTAAAATTCCACCTTATCATTATAGCATTAAACATAGATAATAAAAAATACAGGGGGATTCTTTCACCGGTAGGGTTGCACCTTGTGTTTTGTAGAGCCACGAGGAAAACACACATATATGTATATAAAATAGTCTCAATAAACACTGTGAACCTCAAATTCGATTTTGAAAATTATCATATGTTTCCATTAAAAAGTCACAATATCTCTTCCAGTAAACCATAATCCCAAAAATCATATGCAGGGTTAAACAAATTGACATAATTGACAGTAATTGACATAATATTTCCAACTTTGAAACTTAATAGGGAAAACAAGTGTCAAAATTACGTTGAGAAATATTGGTAGGATAACCAATGGTCTACACATTTTTCCCGATAACAAATTCATAATCCATACATCCAAATTTTTTTATCAAAACCCTGACCTGGGAGGAAACACTCCTCAAGGAACTAAGTCACATAAACAAATCTCTACGGTATGGACCTTTCTGGGCATTACAATCACCCACAGGTTTACAATTGTGACCTTTGTTGCAACCAACTCAACAACAATACAAAACAGATGCTAGAGAGGCCAACACTCGCCCAAAATGGATCATAAGCTAAGATTTTAAACTGAATGGCTTACCCATGAAATACTCAAGGGAATTTACTTAGCATTCTATTTTTTTTCCTCCTCTAAACCTTGTAGTCACTCCACACACATGCAAGGAGTTGATAAACTGATAATTGATTAGTATATTTGATGTATTGACTATAGAATTAAACCAAATTTTAAATAATATAAACTATGTATTTGCAAATCACCTAATGGAGAGCCAATGCTGCTCCATAACCTTTATGGACTCTATCAAGTGAAATGGTGCATCCAAGACAGTAGTGAGGTAAGGTTAGACTAGGGTATTGTAACTTAAACAAGAGGAGAGATTGACTCCAAACCCTCTCCTCATACTGTGGACTCAACTCTCGCAAAATTAAAAGGGCGAGGTAAAATCGAGAAGTAAGAACCCTTACACAGTTCATAATGCATGCTGAAGGGTTTAATATATGGTCCATGTGTAAGTCATAAGTGTTAACTCTATAGATCTTGTACCTACCACACTTTATTTCAATATACATTTGCAATTTAGATAGGTAATAAAAGTTACTATAACCCAAGGTAACATCCACATGAATGGTAAATTGATGAAGGATCGTTTCCATGGTCTTCACATCCTAGATAAGAGGTAAACACTCCAAAACCTCCCCTACAACCAATTAATTTGTGTTAGCACAATAGGTTATAATCAAGAAAAACAACTTAAGGCTTAACCTTCCAATCCATGTGAAATCAATAATGAATCTTATGATAGCAGGTCATTAACATAAATTATAAATCCATACAGTGACATGTAACCTATAGAAGTGTAAATTTACTCCATATGCAACAAAGTGGAAAATATACATTGGTATAATTCAAAGTAAAAATTTGTTTATTCATGAAGAGACATTTGTAAATAAAAAGGGTTAAACATTTTATTTATAAAAATAAATTCATATATATATATATA
>LPNX010288806.1:0-96249 GCA_001517045.1 Pseudotsuga menziesii
GTTTATTAGCTCTTCCTCTTCCAGAGACCTGTTGGTTTTCTGAACCTCTTCCTCTTCCAGAAAACTGTGACTGTGTACTTTCAGATTCTTTAGAACCTCTTATCAAATCATATCCATTTGTTCCATCTTAATGATCATAATGCATCATTGTCATGTTGTTAGGGCCAATCAGATGCCATTAGGGTCTATCAAATGTTGTTGTGGACACTCAAATTCCATTAGAGAAATTTAGGTGACATTAAGGTAATTTACCCATAATTAGGATTAATCAAGATCCAAAAGTACTATCACATGAATTGTGATCATCAATATTGATCATTGGCATCGACATTGATATATTTAATGTTATGTCAAATGTTTTCCAAACACAATTCCTAGCTCTAAACCTAGTGCAATTCCTAGAGCGGTTTCTTTCTGAATTTTGGCATTATTCCAGAAGATATACATGGTTCTATACCTGGTGATATGTTGGATGTTTTCTAGGCACAATTATAGGATTTATACTTGGCTCTATGTTGGATTTTTTTCCCGTTGAAATTCATGGCACAATTCCTGTCGCTAACCCTGGATCAATATATGGTGATATGCTATTCTGGACATTTTTTTGGAGGCTATTATGGGTGTTATATGGGATGCTTTTTTGGACGCTAATTGGGACTTTAATTGGGATGCTAATTGGGACAATAATTGTGATGCTAATTGGGATGTTAATTGAGACATTAATTGGGATGCTAATTGTCGTCCAAAATAGTGCCAACTTTGAAAAAGGGATGCTAATTGGGATGCTAATTGGGATACTATTTGGGACGCTATTTGGGATGCTAATTGGGATGCTAATTGGGACGCTAACTAGGTTGATAATTAGTGTAAAAAAATAGCACCATATTTTAAAAAGGGACACAAATAACACCATTAAAAGCACCATCCTGTGGAAAAGCATCCACTTGTCCAAAAAATGTTGACAAATACACAAAAAGTGATAGTGGATGCTAAAAAGGAAGCTAGAAGAGATGCTAATCATAGGGTTTTATTGTAGCGATTTAATCTCTTTTCAGTCTCCTTAAAAACACAAAAATATTTCCAAATGAACTTTTTACGTTCACACTTGTAAAAGTATTAGAACGGTCGACTAGTCAGTAGTAGTTTATCTATTTTTCAGATCAATTAGGCCTATTTACGTAAAATGAATACTCTAGTTGATATCAGCGAGATGAGTTCTCTATGGAATTATTTTATACTTTTTCATGCCTTAGGGACTAAATTGAAGCAAAAGGACCTTTTTGGAGTCTCCTTGTGTCTTCGTCCAGACTCTCTAAACATGAATGATACTGATTTCACTTTCATCGGACTCATGAAACCAAATGATGAAGGACCCTATCTAGGAATGAACCCCTCCTTTATTAGGTTCATAAAATACGAGAGAATGTACTCATCACTTGATGATCTATATCGAGTGTTTGTTACGCTCTTTGTACTCGTAAAAACGAAAAGAGGCAATCATCCTTCAAGATGGGGAAATTAAGGGAAAGGGGAATGCTTTTCATTTGTATTTATGGCAGTTTACAGTCCACCTTTGAACATGGCACCTATCTACATTTGCATATCAGAATAGTTGGGTATTCATCTTGTCTCTGTGCTAATCCACTTTCATGAGTCACCTGAATCCTTTGAGACAGTTCAAATAATGCTTCGTCATATTTCTTGCATTACACCTGGTTTCAGTTTCATCAAGTCAATGTTGCCAAGTCACTTGTCATGCCAAAAATTGTTCAAAGGATGTCTCTACCGAAAAACAAAATGTTAGTAAATTTACCTATCCATAAAGACAGGTCATGTCTGAGTCAGTTTCACCACTTCAAATCAACTCTTGTTCCATGTTTCGTGTCGATGTTGGGGAGACATCATGGCCCTCCTTTGATGAGTCTATTCCCACCGACTTAGAAACCTTTTCAAGTACCTTGAAGCCTACATGGCTCAATGGAAGGTTTCCTTGCATTCAATAGTAGGTTTTCATCAATGACCTCTGATTGAAATATTCTATCAAGCGTTTGAATTCAAAACATCTATTCACACTCAGGAGAATGTACTAAAATACCTTGGGAATCATTAACATTAATGGTGATTTCCCTCGCACTTGTTAATAGTATACATCAACGACTGATAATCAAGTGGTTTCTGTCATGTTCGACATCAATAATTTTATTTGCATGGCTAGAATCGTATCGGTTAGGGATTGGAATGAAGACCCTTAGGAGTTAGGCATAATCAACAGAATTTCCTATCCTCAGGTTGCGATGGAGTATTATTTGGAGTCTTAACATAGATCCACATTATATGTTCAGTGGCTTTGTTTAGTATTTGAGGTCAAATAACATGGATCTACTTTATATGTTCCATAGCCATGTTTCGCCTCCTACATCAGTTGTTCATGGATCTACAGTGTATTGTTGGTAGCCATGACATGGTCATCATCATAGATCTACAGTATATTGGTCTACAACTATGATTGAGTCAGACAAGTTAGTTATTGGTCTTATGCTATTTGTGAGCTCATCTCTCATTACCTCTGATACCGGATTGATGTATAGCAAAGTATTTCATGTATCACTTTCTTCTAGCCTCATACTTTGGGGGGCATTCCATTGCACCTGGAAAATCCACTAGTGCGTAATGACCCTTCAAAAATTCTATCCTGAGATTCCGTTGGTAACTTTTTTCCACCATTAGGTTGACCAACGCCTTTTCTTAATTATGACAAAGCACCGTCGGTGCACTGTCCCATGGAGAAAAAAGCGCTAGCTCCTATTTTTCTATTGGCAATAGGCGCTCTCGACGCTCTTCCTTTATGAGTAAAAATCATAGACACTATTTCACCTTAAGCCAAGTGTGCTGGTGGACCTAAAACATGAAAAAAAGAAGATTCTAGAAGCTTCCTTGTGAAAGCCTCCATGGATTTGGTTCCTACTAGCTAGGGAGAGGTGGCTTTCACCTTCCTCACATGTTGGGACTACCTCCTATCCATTTCTTAAGTGAATCGCATGAAATATGGCCTATAAATGAAGCCTTCATGGAGTGAGTGAAGTAGACCAAAGAAAGCACCCTTATGTTGTTGGAATGAAATCTTATTTAGAGGAAAGATAGAGTGATCTTATGTGTGAATATATTGTTGTAAGTGTGAAGGATTGTAGATTTGTTGTGGAGGATAAAGCTAGCAACATCAAGGCTTTATGGTTGTAACTTTACTCTCTTTTATTATTAATACAAAAGTGTTCCCCTTTCTCGTATTTAATGTGTGTTAATATCAGTTAAATGTTGTTAGAATCCTTGATCGCTAGCATAGATAATTAATTTTGCATGATACTCTCATCTCGTTGTTTTGTCTTTTAATCTCTTTTGTAGGTACTGAAGATTGCAAGAAGGACTTTGGAACAAGGACAAAGAACAATTAGACATGAGGTATGAGTTTAGTTTCAAGTTGATTGAATTGATTATCCAGGGAAAGGATATGCTACTATGTTTCTTTTGTTCTACACTTGCATCATACAGGGAAAAGGAACAAGCGGTGTCCGCACCAGTTGCAGAATACCTTGAAATAGTTGGTAAAGGTTCACTTCAATTCCAGCATGGAGTATTCAATAATTTCCTCGATGTGCCCCCCTTAGCAATTTTTTTTGTTTGTTTATCAGATGACCCATATTGGTTCACCAAAGTGAGTTGTATTTTAACCTAACATAGTTTAGATCTCAGATATCTCTATTGGGAAGCTTATAGAAAAAAGTGCCACAAACCATGCCTCCAAGGCATACGAGTTCTCACATTTTCTTCCCTACTCACATCAAAGTGCCTTATTGACCCATGATAATGAGACAAGTAGAATATGGCATGAGTAGAATATGGCATGAGATATTTGGCCATCTGAACTTCAAGTACCTCCAGTAGCTACACAATGAAGAAATGGTTGGGGGATTTCCTCTCATCATTTCCTCTCAAGGTGTCTCCAATGGATGCTTGGTAGGGAAGCACCTAGAGAAAAATTATGATTTTGGGAAGGAAAGAAGAGTTGTCTACACACTTGATTTGATACATAGTTATGTCTCTAGATCAATTCCTATAACATCTATGAATGGATCCAAATACTTTTTGACCTTCATTGATGACTCCTCCAGGTATCGTTGGATATACTTTCTTAAGCAGAATTCTGAGGTATTTGATACTTTCAAAATTTTCAAAGCCTTAGTTGAGAACACTCTTGGGAGGGAGATCAAAGCACTTAGATAAGAAAATGGAGGAGAGTACATAAAAAGAGAGTTTCAAGGGTTTTTTTCTTTAGAATATATTCAGATGCAACATTCAATCCCATACACACCACAACAAAATGGTGTAGACGAGAGGAAGAACTAATCATTGAAAGAGATCACCACCTTCCTTATTGAAGCAAGGGATATTCCACCATATCTTTGGGATGAACTAGTGCACTATGTTTCATACATCTAGAACATAGTACCTCATAATTAAGTGGATGGGGTCACTCCATTTGAAGCACTGATGGGACATAATCCTAATTCATCCCATATTAGGGTTTTTGGCTCCAAAGCATGGGACAAAATCCAATTTGACAAGAGGAAATCCTTCCAACTCCAAAGCAGTGAATGCATTATTCTGGGAGAGGTATATGATGCAAAATATTACAAGTTGATGGATATTTCAACCAAAATATGCTTCATAGAGTAGAGTGTCTATTTAAATGAAGATCCATTGCATGATCTACAACCAATTGAAGAGGAAGGTATAAATGATAAACCTACACCATTTGTATATGATGATGTTTCTACTGATGTTTTGGATCTAGAATCTAAAGATGAGGACCAAGAGGAACCAGATATTGATATTGATAATGTTGATCGAGAAGATCCAAATACAAATCTATCTAATGTTCCCAATCCAAGGCCTAAATGAGCTCAAAAACTCATTGAAACTATTGGGAACAATGCTGGTGATACACATGACAAAAGGAGAACTAGATCTCAATTTCAAGATGAGAACCTTATGCTATATGATACATATCCACTTCTCCTATAGACGTGCTAAATTATGCTGGGGTTTAATCCATTATCCTACAAAGAGGCTTACCATGATCCAAGGTGACATGAAACCATGGATGATGAATATGATTCACTACAAAACAACAAGACATGGGATCTTGTCTCCTTACCTCCAAGAAGAAAACTTGTCTAAAGAAAATGGATCCATAAAACCAAACTAACATTAGATGAATCTACTACCAAGTACAAGGCTTGGTCAGTTGCAAAATGTTAATGTTTGAGAAAATATGAAAAAATTGAACTTTAAAAATTTAATCCATAATTATAGTGCATATAGACCTCATCAATAATCCAAAGACATAAATAAATAAAACCATAGAACACAAGATATACCCTGGGAAAAACCCTCCACTGATTTAGAGGATAAAAAATACAACAAAAAATCTTAGAGTATGATTGATAATCGATAGAGAATGATTAAAACACAATAGCAGATTGATTTTTTGAGAGCACAAGAGAGGAGAGATCAAATGGAACACTGTGTTGGTCTTTCCAAGTGCATAACTCTTTAATAACAAGCCAAATTGGGTCATACAAGGAAGGTAGTGAATATTTGCATGCTTCAATAACTTGTTAACACCGAGAACACTGTCTCATCTTCAACCATGTGCCCCCACTAATTCACTGAGTTTAACTGCCTCTAACTGAGTTGTTAACTAAAATGAACCAAATTGAATGGAATTGCATGTAACTGAATGGAACTAAATGCAATTGAATAGAATTGAATGTAAATGAACAAAAATGAATGCAACTGAACATAACTGAATATAATAGAATTGAATTGAATGTAACTAAACAAAACTAAATGTAACTGAATAGAACTGAATGTAACCGAACAAAACTGAATGTAACTCAACAAAATTGAATAAAACTGAACAAAACTGAATGTAACTAGTGATTCTCCATCAATGTCATCTTCAACAACCACTTGCATAAATTAAGGAGTTGATTACTTAATTAACAAAACATGTTTTATCACAAGGGTGAAAACATGAAGTTGGGAAACACTTTTGCTTGTGTTTTGACAAAACAAACTGCAAAATTTTATATTTTTCAACTTCAACCCATTGAAACCAATACCCCCCCCCCCTTTGGAATTTCACCTTGAAGTAAAGACACAAGTTTTAGAAAATTGAATTAGCTACGTACTCCTATTTAAAAAAAAAAAATTATTGGCATATAGTGGGGCAAATTTGTCGTCCATCAACGACCTATAGTTTAAAATTTTAAGTATGAATAATGAGTGAGCTATGTGCACCACATTTTTCTTAGATATAGATATTCATTTTAGGGAAACACAATTTATACTCATAATCTACACATATTGAACTTGTGCATGGACTATATTTTGAGGTTTTTCAGACTTGAGAACTATTTTTTATTATTTATCGAAACAACATAAGTTCAGAAAATGGTGCATCATCGACACATGTTGGAGAGATTCAATTTTATTTTTAGTGTGATTCTTATTGGAAAAACTAAAAGTACCATTTTTAATAGGGCAAGGCAATTATGATCTGTATGAAGATTAAAATTTTTTTGGTGTTTTCTTTGTTATGATATTGAATTTTCATTTTGGGTGATTTTCAGAGTAACAAAATTCTTAAGGGATAAGGTTTAGAAAAAAATTATTAATAAATAGAAATTCAAATTCAAATGAAACAATTATTATATCATTGGAAACTAGATTCAAAGATGAATCCATTTCTAACAAGCCCGACAAATAATATTTAAAATTTGCAGGGGTTTGGGCTTGCCGAAGTTGCAGGTTCCAGAAAGATTCCAGATATTTTCACAGGTTTTGTTGACCATGAACTCTCAGATGAAAAAATATATCCAAACTCTCCACCAAGAGTTTAGTTCAAACTCTCATCTGAGAGTTTTTTTAAAAATACGACACGATGATTGGTTCAAACTCTCGGTCGAGAAATTAAAACTCACAATCTCTCGACCTAGAGTTTGAGGTTGAATTTTTTTCGCGTGTTCATCTACACGCCCTCCTTTTTTTCACTCCATTTTCATAAAATTGTTTCTCAACTTTGAGTTTTCATCCACAACTAAGACTCAATTGATGTCTTATTAATTTGAGTTCACTTGGAGGAATGCATGGGAAATTCGAATTCTCTCTCTATCTCTATGCTCGTATCAATTTTCTCTGCATGGTCCAAATGTGTTTTCATTAATTCTATATCATATCATACTCATAATAATTGTTTCAAACCTATGATAATATGTATTACCCCAGATCATATAGTCACATGCTAAAGTAAGTCACTCTAGGGGTAGCTAATCCCCAAAGGATACTTGTAGCACTTGTTGACCATGACTAGATATACATCACATAGTATATCCTTGAGACTTAATACAACATAATTCATGTGAAATTAATACAACATAAGTTTCAAACTTTATACAACACAAGTCTCAGGCCTTAACCATAACATCCTAGTACACACATCTCTCCCGAATAGGAATTGATCAAGGTCCTAGCTTGATATAACACAAGCTATTTATTTTAACAAACTAATTTAGTGAACTTAATACAACATAAGTTCTGTACTTGACACAAGAGTCTCATGGAGATGATATGAACTTAATATAGCATAAGTTCTAGACTTGACACAACAAGTTTCATGGAGGATGACTCCCAATGATGTACATATAACACTCCTTCTTGGCGAGGGAGACATTCTATGCCACACCAAGATTATCTTAGAAGTGTCAGAACTTCATCATGGATAGAGGCTTGTCACAAATTTGTAATCTTCTCATCAGTAGCTATGTATTAGAATTCATTTTACATGACCATGACTTCAATGAAGTAAAACTTCATCTCAAATGTGTTTTATCATAATACACATATAGGGTATTCTAGAAAGATTGACTACTAATAAATGTAGGCTCAAGCCTTTCACCCTACTGGGTAGCTTCCCAAGTTACACTACTCTTCAGTATGTGGTACTATCCACACAACACTTTTTGATTATGTAGTACTCTCAGACATACATCTTTCTTCTATAGTACTAGCCTCAAATTACAATGCTTATCTCACGATACAATCATAACTGGATAACACAATCTAATTATAGGTCTACCATGTAATAAATACCTTATTCGAATGTACCTCAAAAGGTACTCAAACATATGCTTAGTAGCAAGCATAGAATACAATAGGTCTCCTCAAAGACCAACTAGCTACTTACACATAGTAGCATCATTTGGATCCATTATAGAATAAAGTTTCTCTAAACTAGAAACCATGCATTTTAAATACATCATATACAAATTTATACAAAAAATGTGTAAATTCACACAGAAATAAAGTCTTATATTTTCTTTCACTCTTCAACATTTGTTGACTTGTTGAATCTTTTACTATCTGGAGAATTTCTCTATGAACTTTCCATTCTTTCTGATTTTCTTCAAGGCTTGATCAGTTTTTGAGTGATTCTTCTCTTTATAATACAACGCCAAAACTACCACTCCGAGAGGTTTAACTGTTCTCTAACAGTCCAGACTATAAATCTTCTTGAGTATCAATAGTATTTGAGACTTTGACCATATATCTGCTCATGTGGATTCTCTCCATAAGGTATCACAACTCCTGGATGCCTGATTAATGTACCATGCTAACTAGTGGGGACTGTATCTTCTATTGCTTGCGAAAACACAACAATACTCCCTCTTCAACTAGAGGATTTTTTTGTACTATACCGAGCTTGTCCCGGACAAAGGCTCAGTAAGAATGCTGACAATGCTTCTCATTTGTGGATATGTACTATGTCTTGAATATAACTAACTAGAAACATTAAAAAAGGTTTCTTCTTTTCAACATGCTCTATCTATAGCAACACATGTGATCTTCCTCGATCACTATATTAGTTATATTTCATATATCTTTGAAACCCTATTTCACTGACCAAGACATATCTGATTCCACATACACTTGCACCAAGTAGGTACCACAACACATGCTATGTAAAAACTATAAAGCACATAACATATCCTGGGACCTGTGAATAAGCAAATACATCTCAACTGGCTTGAGATCCTCCAAATATGAAATAAGAATTATAAATTTCATATTTATCTTTATATGTGTGGCCATGGATTCTTAGTCCATCATCTTGAAACTCTTGAGGCTCTTTTATTGCACATTTTCCTAAACTGAGGAAAATATTTATCTGGTGACTCTCACACCATTAATCACAAGAATCATAACAAGATTCTTGAACATAGTTCTCAACATTGTTCTATATATGTGCATCATGCAGGTCTCCTCTTAACAGAAGATACATCAACCAATTTTACTGGTTTCTTTATGAGCTAGTGAATCTAGCTACTCCCTCTCACCATCAGGATGTGAGAATCATATTCTGGGTCCTCCATCACAAAGAATTCATCCTCATTTATGCCTGAAGCTCTTCTTGACACATGAATTTAAATAAGATAATTTAATTATATTCAAGAGTCTTAACATATCTCAGAATAGGACTAGGGCTTCTGTTCCGACTTCTTCCTAATACATAGGAACCTCTCGATCTACTACTAGAATATTCTTGATTCACAACATCCCGCTCTCTTCCAGGATCAACCATCATAATTTCTCTTGATTCAATACATGTCATTTTTCTTATAGGTTGGGACATATAGTTTTTTTCCCTACATGCCAAATTTAATCATGTTATTAACAACCTTGCATAATCCAGTCATTTCAATAAAATGACAAACAACATATACTGAGATGCAAAATGTTTTAACCAATGTTTTAGTATAACCATATCTCATGAATTTTAATCACATGAATACCTCAATGTATTTCCAGTGGTTCATATAGTTATGTACACATTAAATCAACGTTTCATCATAACCCCATTCATATTTCATGTAATGTTTTACACTTCTATATGAGTGTTATATTTAGATCTCATGAAGATTTATGGAACCCTTATTCTTCTTAACATGCTTTTTCCTATTTACCAATAAAATAGAAAGATTGTAACATATGTTTTTAATCATGTTTATACCATAACATCATACCTAATTCCAAGAATATAGGTTGTAATAAAACAACATGTAATTTTATAAAAGCATATGCAATCAAATAATCATGGAGCGCAACATTCATATCTCATGAATCAATCATGCAACCCAACATTAATATCTCATGAATAATCATGTAGCTCTATATTCATATATTTATGAATAATCATGAAATCAAACATTCATATCTCATGAATCAATCATGCATCTCTATATCCATATCTTTATGAAACAATCATGGAGCTCTATCTTCATATTTTATAAAACAATCATGTGTGCTCTATATTCATATCTTATGAATAATCATCCGTGCTCTATATTCATATTTTATAAAACAATCATGCATGCTCTATATTCATATCTTATGAATTTTTTTATTTGTTAATAAAGGAAATACAATCAACATATATGCTCACAATTCCTAATCTCAGGAGTACGAATATTTATATGAATCTAATGAAAACATTCAAAATCATATAGATCTAAATAGCATATAATAAAAAATTAGGGTACTTATATTTTATTGTTTTTCATGCTCCCCCTTGATCTCTACTTCATTGTACAGATTATTGGAGTCCCTCGGTATTGATCTCTTTCCAAATTTGAGTGCATGCAGGAGGTAGTGAACCTCTACATGGAGAAACTGGATCCCATGCAACCTAGAGTGAATTTTCTTCTTCAAAGAAAACTTCTTCCAATGATCATCCTCTTCTTCAGATGAGATCCCAACTCTATGAGGCTCTCATTATACACAATATCCATTGAATAGAGATGATATCCAAACTAGATATGTTAGGGTTGTTCCATCAATTCTTCAACTTTGGGAAAACAACCATAACACAAATTCTGATAATTTCATATTCAAATACCTAATTGTATCTCTCAAGCAGTTGTGAACTTTAGAAATATTCTTGCGATTAAGCTAAATCATCCCATTTGGAAGTGGGTTTTCAACTGCTTTATCGTATTCTTTATGGATTGATCAGAAAGTATCCATGGAATGTCTCTTGAAAGGTGATGGAAATGGTACATCTAGATCATGCTCCTCAATAATTATTAACACCCTTTCTTTTCATGTGTTCAATTTGGAAGCACCTTCATGTTGGTATTCCGGTTTCATGGAGATCGATGCCATTGCTCCAAGATATTTTCTCAATACTTCAAGATCCGCATAGGATTTAGTTTCTTGTGCAAACTAAGCTCTTTCACACCCTTTCTCTGATACTATGTTAGTGTTTGAGAAAATATGAAGAAACTTGAAATTTAAAATTTTAATCCACAATTACAGTGCAGATAGATCTCATCAATAATTCAAACACATAAATAAATCAAACCATAGAACATTGGATATACCCTGGGGAAAACCCTCAATTGATTCAGAGGATAAAAACCCAACAAATGATATTAGAGTATGATTGACAATTGACATAAAATGATTGCATCATAATAGCAGATTGCTTTTTCAAGAGCACAAGAGATGAGAGATCAAATGGAACACTCTTTTGGTCTTGCCAAGTGCACAACAAATTAATAACAAGCCAAATTGGGTCATACCAGGAAGGTAGCGAATATTTGCATGCTTCAGTAACTTATTAACACTAAGAACACTGTCTCATCTTCAACCATGCGTCCCCAGTAATTCATTGAATTTAACTGCCTCTAACCGAGTTATTAACTGGAATGACATTAGAGGAAATTTTAACTCAAAATGGGCCTTTTAGCTCTAATTCAAATTCCATGTCATCATGTGTTAGCCAATGAAATTGCTTTAAATTTGAAATACCGTATAGGTCTTAAAAACGTTTTTAATATAAATTTGGGGATAGGTATCATTAAAAAAAACTACTCTTTTTGTTTGTATTTTCGAGATATCTCCCCGTGTTTTTACTCAAATTTCGATCGGGAGAGCTCGTTAGATGCTGAATTAAATTTCACATCCAACGAGTACCCACTCGGCATACTTTTTTCAGGTATTTCTTGTTTTTGGGGTAGCGGGGTCCATCAAAAGTATTCCGAGTGGGTACTCATTTGATGCGGAAATTAATTCCACTTCCAATAAGCTCTCCCGATCGAAATTTGAGTAAAAACATGGGGATATATGTAAAAAAAAGAAACAAAAAAGAAGTTTTTTTCTTTTCTTCCTCCAAAATTAATAAATATTATTTTATTATTTTAACTAATTTTTTTTTTTTAGGAGGCCCATTTTGAGTTGAAATTTCCTCTAATGACTGAACTAAACTGAATGGAATTTCATGTAACTAAATGGAACTAAATGTATCTGAATAGAACTAAATGTAACTGAACATAACTGAATTTATCTGAACAAAACTAAATAGAACCGAATATAACTAAATTTAACTGAACATAACTCAATAGACTTGAACAAAAATGAATGTAACTAGTGTTTCTACATCAGTTTCATGTTCAAAAACCATGTGCATAAATTAAGGAGTTGATTCATTAATTAATTGAAATTGTTTTATCACAGCTAAGACTCAAATGATGTCTTATTAATTCAAGTTTACTTGGAGGCATACATGGGAAAAATTCGAATTCTCCCTCTATCTCTCTGCTCGTATTAATTTTATTTCCATGGTCCATATGTTTTTTCATTAATTCTATATCATATCATACTGATAAGAATTATTTCCAACCTATGATCATATGTATTACCCCAGGTCATATAGTCACATGCTAAAGTAAATCACTCTAGGGGTAGCTAATCCCTAAAGGAGACTTGCAGCACCTATTGACCATGAATAGCCATACAACACATAATAAATCCTCGAGACTTAATACAACAAAATTCATGTAAACTTAATACAACATAAGTTCTGAAATTGATACAAAATAAGTCTCATACCTTAACATAATGTCATGATATTAACCGTAAGATCCTAGTAAAAGAATCTCTCTCGGATAGGACTTGATCAAGGTCCTATCTTGATACAACACAGGCTCTTTAACTTAACACAATAAGTTAGTGAACTTAATACAACATAAGTCCTAGATATGACACAAGTCTCATGGAGAGGATATGAACTTAATAAAACATAAGTTCCGGACTTGACACAACAAGTCTCATGGAGGATGACTCCCGATGATGTACATATAACACTCCATCTCAGTGAGGGATACATTCTTTTCCATACCAGGAATTTCCTGCCACATGAAGCTTATCTCGGAATTATCAAAACTTCGTCACATATACAGCCTTGTCACAAGTTTGCATTCTCCTCATAAGTAGCTATGTATTGGAATTCATTTTACATAACCATGAATTCAATGAAGTAAAAATTCATCTCAAATGTGTTTTATCATAACACACATATAGGGTTTTCTAGAAAGCTTAACACCTAATAATTGTAGGCTCAAGGATTTCACCCTACTAGGTAGCTTCCCAAGCTACACCACTCCTCAGTATGTAGTACTATATGCAAAACACATTTTTCTTTTGAAGTAATCTTAGACATACATATGGCTTATGTAGTACTAGTCGCAATACACTTAGGTTTTGTAGTACCATCCACAAATTACAATGCTTATCACAGGATAAAGTAATATCTGGATACCACAATCAAATAATAGGTCTACCATGTAATAAATATCCTATTCTAATGTACCTCAAAAGGTACTCAAACATATGCTTAATAGAAATCATAAAATATATCAGGTTTGCTCAAATACCAACTAGCTACTTACACATAGTAGCATCATCTGGATCTAATCTAGAATAAGGTTTCGGAGATCATGATTACTCAGTCCAGATACGTAGGACATTTGTTGTTAGTATAAATTCTCAATTAGCGTGGGAAAATATTGTTTCCTCTATATGGTATATATATAGAACAAAACACAAACAATAATGAAAACTTTTCCCTGGACATGATTAGATTAGTTGGATAGAATGAAACCTTATCTTTTTATGAAGGTTGTCCCTACTAGCTTGAATCTTTAACATCAGTGACATAGAGGAACCTACACAAATATCAGATCCAACACCAAACAAGTGGAAACATACAAATTAATCAGATGGATATATATCAACGAAAAAGGAGAAAGACAATAAAATTGAATTACACAATGTTAATGGGAAAGGAAAACAATTTGAATTAAAAAATGAGGGAAATACTATAACCATAAATCCTTGGTGTTGAGAGTCTTTTCCAATGGAGTCTTTCCTCAAAGAAGAGCCACATAGAAAGAAACTTGGCCTAATTTCTTCAAATTTTTCTTGCTCTCATTCTTACCCCCTTATCCCATGAGGTGAATCTTCATTTATAGGGCAATAGAGACGAGGAAGGGATACGATAATCAAGGGTGAAGGGATGAGGTGGTATCCTACCAAGGTGGAGGTGAGTGAGATCCATCCTATAAGGAAGGGATTAGCCTCCATGAGGGTCTCCTTCGAGAGGATTTTCAAAATTATCTTTTATCCCTTCATACAGGTTCTGATGCTCTTTATACATATGAAAAATGCGTCGGTGACTCACTTTACTATGGTGCAAGGTGTGCCAATACACTTTGATAGAAGAAAATGTGTGCCAACCTCTCTAGAAATGGTTTTTTCAAAAGGAAAAAACTTTAGAGCTCTTCTTCCAAAGAAGGTTTTGCAAATTACTTTAGGGATTGAGACAACAAAAGGCTGCACAAGGTTCGTGGTCATGGCGAGGACAAACAAATCTATCTAAAATTTTCTCAAGAGGTTCCATATGATTGATTGTAAAGAAACATCTTTCCTATTCTTATCTAGCATCAGATTCGAAGAAGGTGATTCTACACCCCTAGTTGCTAGCACTCTCTACAGACAACTGATTGGGATCTTATTGAGCTTACTCATGCAATACCAGACTTGTCATACGCTGTTAGTGTTGTTTCTAGGTTCATGCAGAAACCACATGAGCTGCATTGGAGGGTTGCAAAGCACATCTTACACTATGTGTAGGGTACCAGAGAGTTTAGTATTCACTATTTTGTTGGTGCTCATATAGATCTGGTTGGTTTTACGAACTCAAATTGGGATGGAGACAATACTGATAGAAAATATGATTAGGGGCTTGTGTTCATGTTGGGATCAACATCAATCTATTGGTCAAGCAAGAAGCAATCAACTCTTGCTCTATCTTCGATTGAAGAAGAGTATATGGGGCCTGTGAATGCAACTATTCAGGAAGTTTTACTACATGGGGTTCTTATAGAGTTTGGAATTCACACTTCTCCTTCAATAGACATTTTATGTGATAATAAAAGTGAAATTAAAATTTCCAGAGATCCAGTATAGAAGCAGCAGACCAAACACATAGAATTACATATGCACTATATCTAGGAACTAGTAAAAGTAAGACTATCATTATGCATTACTACCCTATAGAGGTGCAGGTTGTGGACATATTTACAAAATATTTCACTGAAAAGAGATTTTATTTTATTAGGTATCTTCTTGGTGTGAACGATTGATTCAATTTTTTTGTTCCCAACTTACTGTTCATCTTAAGGGAGGGTTTTTTCCATGAGGTTTTCCCCTTTTCCTCAATTTATTGAGAAATTATTTTTTTCATTAGATTGTATGGATGAACTTTGGTCTTGGTTTCCAGGGCCTAGGTTGTCCAAGTTTGGATTAAAGGGGGGTGTTAGGATTATTGCAATCCTCCCTTGTCCACCATAGTCTAAATGCCGGTTTCCTAGATTAGGATGTCAATATCACTTTCATTAGTGAATGTATATGTCTTATGGGTCCCACTATCCATTTGATGCACCCTCATGCATCAATCTAGGAACTCCAGAGATCAATCCCTATACTTTAGGACATCACTCTGAGTTACCATATTTCCACCATTAGTTCATCCTAGTCAATGTTGAGTTATGCTTTGATGGGCCCAATTCAGTTCACTCTCAGTTAGCCTAGAATCTATTTTACATGGCTTGAGGAGATAGGCACCTTTTCTCACCTACCTTGGTCAACTAACTGACTGTGAGGTCTTTCAGTTGTTTGAATTTTCATTAGTGAGTCTTTAGTGGTGATTATTTATAGGTTAGTCATGTTTGAAGTTAGTATGCAGTCATGTATTTTAATCACACCTAGAGGATTCAAATTCCCTCTTTTGTATCATGGATGTATTACATACAATTTAATGAGAATTGTGTCCATTTATTACTACAAAATTTATATCTCTTGTCTAATTAATTTCACCGTCAATGTTTATGAATTTTTCATTGCAAAATCAATCTCCTTCCATTGTGAGGTTTAATCTATCCTAAAAATCTTGTGGAATTGATAATTTTAAAAAAGAAATGGAAATTGCAGTAGTAGAGTTGGTCATGGATGGTTGTAGCATGCAATGGAAATAGGAACTATGGTTTTTCCTAACACATTTGATGTGATGTTTACGTCAACACCAAATGCATGTAAGGATGCACATGGAAAATGAAGATTCTACTAAATATCATGGTCATGAGGTTGGAGATAATGGGAGGACTCATGTTCTCTTCGTAGAAACATATCATCAAGTTGAAGATCGATATAATGATTATTTATAGGAAGGGAAATGGGACGATTTCAAGTTGAAGATTGCAGAATTCTTGAAAAGTCACAAACTGTGGAGGAACATAACCTATGTAGAGGCAAAAGGTTAGAATGGGTGTGTTGTAACATGAATACACAAATCCCATGTGTGTTGTTACTACATTGAATGTCGCAACTCCTTTGGAATTATATCGAAAGGATTTTGTTGTGGGAACCTAAGGACACCCCTGTGTTGCACTAGGGGTATCAAAGAATGGTGCAACGAACTTATCGAAAGAGTGATTGACAAGAGGATACTCCAGTTGTTGAATTTATGGAAATTGTATGTTGGGATGAATACTTATTTGAAAACAATGATAGAGATGAATGTGTTGATGAAAGTGAAACAAGTGACAACTAGGAAGCATAGGGACATTTGTGAAATTGAAATGGGAAGTATGGTACAATTTGCTGATTTTTTGCTCCTAAGGATTGTGCACAATGGAAAATTATGTGCAATAAATGTATTGGAAGGTGATACGACTGAATAATCTTGTATTCAAAAGAGATTCTTTATAGTGGTTGCAGAATTGAGTGCTAGTGATAGTAAAGAGAATGTCATGAACATTTTACCCCCATAGAGTAATGGAAGGGATATTTAGGTTTGAAAATGTGCATTGATCTAGTGCATGTGTACAAAGAGGTATTTGAAATGTTGATGATGGAAAGTTGTGTGGTGGAAGAATAACAGGATAAATCTTTTGTAGAGGTATTTATTTTGGAAGGATTTCCAAAACCAAATGATGTAATTGTTGATTGTTTTGCAGGTATTGCAACAAGTGGGAAGATTGAAGGCATGAAGGAAGTTGGATTCTTGAAAATTGTGTCCCGAGAATCCATGGGAATGGAGTATGTGCACCTTATTTCCAATATAGAAGAATATGTCGTGCAAGTGGAGGATATACTTGACGATGGGGAAATTGAATGAATTATGATACTGAGGAAGACTATTTCCGGATTGAAGTATGTGTAGAAGAATGGAATGCCACAAATACGATGAGAGGCTTGTCTTCAATGATGGAATAGATGTTATTCTTTGTGGATATGGTATCTGACCCACTGGTAGGTACAAGAGAATGTACAAATGAAAATGGACAAGTGGAGATTATTATTGAAGAACAACAAAATGAAGTGTTGAAGTCAAAGACACAATGTATTGAGATGTCTGATGTATACAACATTGACCCCATGATTTTTGAAAGCATGTGGAATAGATGCCTTCAGGATTTTGGTGCTTACGATATCCACCGAAGTGTTGCACTCTTGGAGCAGAATGTAGAGGATGGACACTGTGTATTGTTGATCCTATTACAACAGGATGTCCAAGATAAAGTATGCCTAGTTGGGCCTGGATTTTTGCAAGCGATGTGTTATTTTGGGCATGTATTTATGAAGGTAGTAGACCTTGTGGAGATTGAGTTTTTGCAAAATATAAATCCTATTTTGTTTGCATACATGTTATGGAAAAAGAGGAAGAAGAGGAGTGGAAGAGAACTTTACGTAATTATTTGAGCAAGATGCCCAAATTTTTCTTACCAAGGGTGTCTGATGTAGGAGAATCCTTAGCCTCAGGAAATCCGCATCAGCCAAACACATTTCTTTTCTGGGAAGGTATATTGTTGGATGAATAAAGTGGTTGCAAACCTATGGTTATTGATCTATAGCATCATGACCTTGCTATTACTCATGCTGAAATTCACCATTGCAACTCATTTGCTGCTACTTGACACATTCTAAGTCGACTGTTGTTAATCCATGTTGTAACTCACCGTTGTAACTCCTTTGCTACTACTCCTACGCTGCTACTGCATGCTGCCACTTTGTGCTGCTACACTCACACTGCTATTCCATGAGTCACAAGAGGATTTCATGCTAATTGTAAATTAGATGCAAAGGAAGGGGAACTAAATTGAACATCCAAGTAGTTCAATCATTGGTACTTTTCAATTTCCACATCGAAGGGGGACAATTTTGGCAACATCTAAGCAATGAAATGGTTGCGAGTATCCATATCTAGGGAAAAAGGGGAAGGCAAACTAATGAAGAAAAAGTGAGAAAGGAAAAGAGGAATATCTTCAAGGGGTCGACACATGCTTCAGGCCATGAAGAGTATGAGACATAAGGAAGGTGTTTAGAAGAGGAATAGGTGGATCATAGAAGGAAGGTTTGGTTAATTGTAACAAGGGAAGTTGTGAAGGAGGCATTGTGAAAGAAATTCCAACCAACGAACAATGTGAAGGACAAGGTGAAAATAAGTGGGTGAAACAAAGCATCACTGCATTAACTCAAGGACTCTATTCTCATGATTTCACTTCTCTAACAACAACGCAGACCATCTTGTTAAAGGCTATTACTCCACCATTTTGGTGAATGATGGTACTCATGCCAATAATGAATCTAATGTAAACCTGTAATTTTACCTTGAATCAATAAAAGTATGAGTGCTTTTCATTGGCGTCTAGTAGTTAAACCTTTTGTGTTATTTCTCATTGTGTTGGTGATAATATGATTGCTTTCATTGTGTATTCTTACAGGAAGGGCAGGTTTTTGTAACCATTAGTGTGTTGCAATAGTCAACCATTGCATCACTATTCATATTCAATCTTCTAGAAAGGGGAATCCAATAAATTTTGAAGGCCCTTACCTATATATTCAATCTATTGGGGTTTAAATTACTATGGTGTGATCATTGACAAGGCATAGAAAAAACCTAGGAAGACATTGGAGATACATAAATAGGCCAAAATCCACTATTTGGGAAAAGATTTTGGTGATTTTGGAAAACTTGGAGGAGGTAAAAATAACTCAATATGTTGGAACCAAATTTTTTATTTTCTTGACATTTTATAGATGTGTTTGAAAAAAATACCAGGATTGCCACTAAATAGATGTTGATTTTTCTATTGATTTGATCTTTGAAGTTGCCCTAGTTTCCAATGTTCCATATAGAATGAGTACACTGGAGTGAAGGGAGTTACAAATGCAACTAGAATAATTGTTGAAGAAATTATACATATTTCCAAGTGTGTCTCCTTAGGGATCACCAATGATTTTTGTGAAGAAAAAAGGATGGAACTTTGAGGTTGTGAATTGACTTCCAACAGTTGAATAAGGTCATAATGAGTAATAAATAACCTCTACCCAAAATTGATGGATTGTTTGATAAAATAATATGAGAATTGTTTTTTCAATGATAGATTTGATAAGACTACCATCAAGTGAGGATAAAATAATAAGACATTAGAAAGAAAAATTTTAGAACCAAATATGGTCACTATAAGTTTGTAGTGGTTCAATTTGGGTTAACAAAAGGACCCACTACCTTTATGTTTCTGATGAACGGAATATTCAGGCATTATTTGGATAAGTTTGTCATTGTATTTCTTAATGACAATATTATTTAGTCCAAATAAGAGGAGGAACATGAAGAGAACTTGAGATTGGTACAAAAGGTGCTAAGAGAACATCAAATTTATGATAAGATGAGTAAATGGTCCTTTTATCATCAACATATTAATTGTTTGGGACATTATATGTGAAGAGGGAGTATAAGTGTATCCAAAGAATATTGAAGCTATTATGGGATGACATACAACCATACATGTAACAAAAGTAAGGTCATTTATGGGAATGGTTGGATACTATAGAAGATTTATAGAAGGGTTATCAAAAGTGGCACATCTAATTACATCATTGCAAAAGAAGGAATTGAAAATTGAATGGAAAACACAATGTGAAAAAACTTTCCAACAGTTAAAGGGATTGATCACTAGTACACCAATCTCAAGATTGCAGATCCAAATTAATATTTTATGGCATGCCCAAAGGCTTTCAAAGAAGGAAATGGTGGAGTCCTTATTAAAAATGGGCATGCAATCTATTATGAATCCCAAATGTTGAAAGATCATGTGAATAAATATTTCACACTTGAATTAAGACTTGATGCCATTTTACATGCACTTAAGATGTGGAGACATTATCCCTTGGGTAGAAAATTCAAGTTAAGAACATATCACAGTGGCTTGAAGTATTTGTTTGACAAACAAACTTTGAATTATAGATAAACATGATGGTTAGGATTTATTTGCAAGTTTGATTTTGATATTAATCATATTAAGGGTAAAGAGAACAAGGGTACCAATGCACTCAACTAGAGAGTACATGTAATTCATTCTACAACCATTATCATGTGAAAGATCATATTTAAGAATCAAAATTCTTGAGTCTATTATCTTAGATGAATATTAGCTTAAGGTAAAAGAAGGATTGCAATAAGAAAAAATACAACAAAAATATGAAAATTATAGGTTAAAAAATGATGGAATTATTATGTATAAAATAGAGTTTATGTTCCTAATTACGTTGAGTCAAGGAAACTAGTAATCAATGAGATGCATAAGGTTCCATATGCAAGATTCCCTAGATACCAAAAGATAGTTGCGGTAATAATAAGTCAATACTTTTGGTTAGGAGTGAAGAAATACATTCCTGAGTGTATAGAAAGGTGCATGGAATGTTAGTGGGTAAAGGTTGAGCATATAAACCGAGTAGGATTTCTACAGGCATTTCCAATACTAGAGTGGAAATGAGATGTGGTGACAATTGATTTCATCACTAAATTTCCCATGACAACAAAGCAACATGATTCAAAAACAGTAGTGGTGGACAAGTTGACAAAATATGCTCACTTTATTCCAATCAAGTCAACTCCTAAGGAAACTAATATAACAAACACTTACATGAAAGAGATGGTCAAGTTTCATGGGATGCCTAAGGAAATTATTTTAGGTAAAGATACATAGTTTACTTGAAAATTTTGGAAAGGGATATTCAAAATATTTGGAACAAATATAAATTTGAGTACAACATATCATCCATAGATAGATACTCAAATTGAGAGAATTAATCAAGCTATCAAATATATGCTAAGAATGTATGGAATGTACCTACCATCCATGTGGGAAAATTATTTGTATTTGGTTGAGTTTGAATATAATAATGGATATCATGATTTTCTAAATATGACTGAATTTGAAAATTTTTATGGCATAAAATGCAATACTCCAATAAGTTGGGACAATCTATTAGACATAGTAGTAATTGTGCTAGAATTGTTTAAATAAATGGAAGACCAGATGGTTAAGATGAAAAAACTAAAATAGTACACGACATGCAAACGGGTTGTGTAGTCAAGGGAAAGACATTAGAGAGTTCAGGGTTTGGGAGAATGTGTATTTGAAGGTTAGGTCAAATAAGAGCTCCCTGAAGCTATGGATTTGTCCCTAGATATTCTATACCATTTGAAATTTTATCTAGGATAGGGATTTCTTCTTATGACCTTGCATTTCCTACTTGGATTAAAATGCATAACGTGTATCTTGTGTCATTTTTGAAAAAGTATATACCTGATCCTAACCATATTATTAATTGGGCTTTGTTTTAGGTTGAACCGAAAGGGGATATCCTTATGAAACAAATATGCATCCTAGATAGGAAAGTCACATTGCTTATGAAAAAATAAATCAACCAGGTAAAGGTCCAATGGATGCATTACAAGCCTGAAGAAGCAACGTGGGAGCTAGAGAATGATATTCAAAAGGCATACCCACAAGTATTTTGAAAATTTTTATGTAAATTTTTGTAAATGTACATAGTGATGATATGCACCGAAGATGGTGCATAAATTAAGGGGGAGGGGAGTGTAACACACCATTTTTTACCCCATGATGTAATGATGCAAAGGATAGAAGCTGAAAGTAAATGGTCTAGGATGACCAATCAATGTTGTAACTATGTACGTTTGATTATTAATATAAATCCATAACAATTGCAGAAGAAGAAGAAGGATAGAGATGTGATCGAGGGATATGACTTCACAAGAAGGGGAAGTTAAAGGGGTCAAATGGATATATGGCCCAAGTTACTTATAATCTAAGTATTTATCACTATTTAAAACCTTAGAGAGTGATTTTATTATAAGGTCCAAAAATCCATGTTTACGAAAGTGGATTAATTAACCTTAATTTATTGGCTATCTTAAGTTGGTGTTATGGAGGGAAAGGTGGTATCCTCATGAGTTCCACATGGAGAGTTCTAAACATGCATAAAAATATTTGGAATTCACTGGAGAGTATTATTCTAGTCATCATTTTCACCATAAGGGATGATGGTACCCAAGGGAAGAAAAATAAGGTTACCGAATTTGTTCATGCCAATCACCCCAGGATACTAATTTTAAGGGTTGTGGTGCCCTTGTGAGAGGAACTTGGAATAAAAATGATGTACCTAAATTCCCATGATGAATATTTCCTATTTGGATAGTGATGGACCATAGGAAGGGAATTGGGGATTGTTTGAGGGGCTATTGAGAAAAAAATAGGTCCCTGCTCCTTTTGTTGTGTATGTTGATGGATGAGTAGTGTTAGTGGGTTGGGATAATGATGGTGGTACTTACTACAATAGAGGGTTACATGAGTATTCATGTTGAGTAGAAGGCTTGGGATATCCATTGTGGATTGACAACCCCAACTCAGGGGCGACCTTTGTCAGAGATATAATTGGCGTGTTTAAGTTTCTATGGTTGGGAGAAACATACTTCATCTATAATAAGTTGGAGGAGTTTAGAAGATAAGTCTCCAATTGCATATGAATTCCATAGTTTATATTTTCTTGCTTAATTCACTATTAATGGAAATATTTATGTGCCTCGACTTTGTTGGCTCTCCTTGACAAACCTAGGTTCAACATTCCATCCTGACCAACAAAACCCAAGGCATCAACCCAACAGAGAATAACCCCATTGGAAACGCCTGCCATGCAAGTGAAGTCTCAATCGAGATACCTATAGGGACTGTAGGAACTAGGCTTCCATAATGACATAAGGGGATATCTCCATAGCATAACTCGATAGACTACCCAACGATGCAGATAGGTGAACAATCATTGACATATAACAACAACATATGAAAACATAATAGATCTAAATAACATATACCAACATGTTTAATAATAGTATTCAATTTTATCATAAATATTATCAGTCGCAACAAATAAAAAATCCTTAGACATAAACAAACATACACTATTTGACACTGAGAATTTAACATGGAAACCCATAGGGAAAAAACAACAAAAGTGCTCTTCATCTGGCATAATTTGTGTCTAAACACTTTGGTATGCACACACAACCTGCAGACATATCCCCAAATCAAATTTACATTATATCCATGCACACAAATTATGGATCAAAAGTACATGCCCTTAATGACTCTTATTCACTCTTTTCACTAGCCTACAACAAACTTCTTTAGATTTCACTCTCGACTGTCTCTCTCTTATTTTCTGTCCTAAAAAGCATAGAAACCCATAATTACCAACCATTTTACATTTTTATAGGATCTAATGACCAATTTTACATCCCGCACACACTAACCATAAATGGAGAACTTTTCTAGCTAATTCACTGCATACATTTAATGTTTCCCCCAAAATTGCCCAAAATTCTGAATCTGACCCACTCCATCTTCTCTCCTTTGCAGCATTGTTCACACTCTGGCCATACTTATCAAAAATTGTAGACCATACTTTACAAACTTTCCTAGGGCAAATAAGCCACCAACACTAACATGTGGCTTGTACCGAGCCACTTCAAACAGAAACCTCTGTCGTGTTCAACTTATCTTGAAAATATTGTAAGATTATCATTACATCATCTACCTACCACTGAACATTCTCCTTTACCTTGGAAATTTTATCCACAAGTTTATAACTGATATGTTCCAAACTTTTCACTTCCATCGCCTCCACATCTTGTTTCACATGGACATGTACTAGATTAACAGTCCATGTGACCTACTCTGCTTCATCCTGAAAATCTATGGCACAACCAGTTTTTCACTGCTACTGTGTCTGGAGCTTAGCAACCTGCTGCTATAAGACATTGAACTTGGTATCCTTACCCATATTCTCGATCAGAGGTAATGTTTTCAATGAGTTCCTTAACCCATCAAGATTGGACTCTAGTGCATGAAGTTGCTCTATTATGTCTTGTAGCTCAACATCATCCATCAAGGATTTATAGGAATGGGAAACCTGTGGATATGCCTTATCACAGAGTTCCTCACCCTCCTAAATTTGTTGCACATATTCATCAACTACCTTCTGTCTCTCTTCCAGTACTTCAGAGGGTGTACTAGGTAGCATCTTAGCCTCTAGTTCCGCAATTCTATGGAATAAGTTGGTATCTACTTCCCTCATCCTGATGACCTGATACTTAGGGAGCATGTCGGGTGTAAGTCTAACCTCTGGAATTTCATGGTAGGATAACATGACAAATTTCTCGAGTCTCTTCCCATCCTGTTTCCATCGTTGTGTTTGCTGCTCCATCTCCTCCATTTGATTATGGAGGGAATATACAACAATATTCAAGTGCTTCAACTATTCATACACACTACGTTCCCTGTCCTTAATCTCATCGACTACAACCTAATGTATATTATGTAGTAAAAACATGAGAAACACAAAGAGATCGACGCCGACATAACTAATGTACTGAATTATGTTATTATATTCTAGTGTGCCCAAGTCAAGTGCTTTAGGTAACACTTGAACCTTACAATGCGGTCGAGTTTGTTGTACTTCAATTGAACGATCCTCAGAAGGATTTGCTTCTTGTAACTATGACTGTGATGGGCCTCGACTAACCACTATCTTTACTTCCTTTACTACAAAAATGAGAGTCTGAAGTAAGTTGGTAATGCCCCCAATCAAGTATCTGTGCCGAGTATCAATCCTATGACATGTTTCATCAACAACCTCCACCATTTTTTTGACCAGTGAGTTATAATCATCATCATTAAGACCACCATGGGGGTCTCTAACATCTTTTTTATTTTGTGACTCTTTTTTCTCTCTTCAGCAACTTTCCACTTTTCCCCCAATTCTGGATTTGTTGACGTTGCACTGGATTCTCCATTGTTTTTGTGAGGTGAACTGGATGGGTTTTCTTCATGCCGGGGGTCCCCTTCTTGAGTCCCTGATGTGACCTCCTGTCACGGGTTGGTCTTGATGTAAAATAGGTTGTCTGTGACAGGCTACTTCCATTCCTCAGGTTATTCCTAAATTATCTTATCAAGTTCTTCCTGGGCTAACCAAAAATAAATGGTTAACCATTGATGCTTGGGGCCTCTCCATGGTTGTAGATATAAATAATGCGCTCATGTTGGGAATTTTATTACATTTTTGTACTGCTAGACATTTCTACGGAAATCCTTGACTAATTTCCAATATGATGCCTTAGTGCATCAACATGCATGTATAATTGAATATTATTTTCCATCTGTCACTGCCCTTTTTCTCCTCATACCATAAGTTCTGATAGCGTGCCCCATGACATGGGACATCCACTTCCATCCCCTGATAGTTGGGTCGCTCATCCCATGTGATAAAAGAGATAAAAATTAACAACAATGAATAAGTGAAAGAAGTACCTTTTTCCTGTGCACCGATAGCATTCACCAATATTTCATTCAACAAAAACATGGACCAATTCATCTGGAATCCAACAACACATTGCTCGAATGCAACAATGTTACCAATCCTGACAATAGGATCATTTGTTGGCTCGGATCGACTAACCTAGGTTCAACCTTCCATCCCGACCAACAGAACCCAAGGAATCAAATTGATAGAGCATAACCTCGTCAGCAACACCTACGATACAAGTGAAGTCTCACCCGAGATACCTATAGGGACTGCAGGAACTAGGCTTCCACAATGACAAAAGGGGATCTCTCCATTGCATAAATCAACAGACTACCCAACGATGCAGATAAGTGAATAATCATCGATAGATAACAATAACATATGTAAACATAACATATTTAAATCACATCTACCAACATGTTCAAAACTAGTATTCCATTTCATTACAAATATTATCAATTGCAACAAATAAAAAATCCCCAGACATAAACAAACATACACCATTTGACTTGGATAATTTAACATGGAAACCTGTCCAGGAAAAAAACACAAAAGTGCTCTTCATCTGGCATAAGTCACGTTTAAATGCTTTGGTCTATGCACACGGCCTACAGACATCTCCCCAAATCACCTTTACATTAAATCCATGCACACAACTTGCAGATCGACATTACATGCCCTTCACGACTCTTATTCACTCTTTTCACTACATCCTACAACAAACTTCTTCAGATCTCAATCTCGTCTGTTTCTCTCTTATTTTCTACCCGCCAAAAAATATATAAACACCTAAATCCCAACCTTTTTATTTTTTTATAGGATCTAATGACCGATTTTACATCTCGCACCCACTGCCCATAAGTGGACAACTTTTCTAACTAATTCACTACATACATTTAATGTTTCCCAAAAAATTGCCGAAAATTCCGGATCTAATCCGTTTCGTCTTCGTTGCTTCACAACCTTGTTCATACTACGAATGAACTTCTCAAAACTTCTGAAGCATACTTTACACACTTTCCCATGGCCAACCAATTTGTTGGTCATTATATGAATGAAATAATGTTGAATGCATCCATATTTTAAAATAGACATTTAATTAATCAAGCTACCATGGATAAATTTATTCTAAATTTCTATAATTAGTCAATGAAAAGTGAACTTGGTATTAAAAGTAAAAATTTATATGTGGAACCATAGCCCAAGATGTGTTGGGAGCCTGCCGAGTACATGGAAAATTATCCTTTTCCACAATGAAACTTTTCAAAACACATGAAGCTACACTCGACCATTCTATGCTGACTCTTATTGCAACAAACGATATGACTACCATCATGTAAACAATAATTATCAAGTATCATGAAATTGTATTCATCGATGAAGAGTAAAAAAACATTCAAGAATAAAGATAAAATACACAAACATAGAGGAACTAATTTATGGCAATGAAAAATCGATTTTTCCTTAGTGAATGAAGCGCTCCTCATAGCCCAACACTTAGTACCTCTAATTTATGGCAATGAAAAGTCGATTTTTTCTTAGTGAATGAAGGGCTCCTCATAGCCCAACACTTAGTGCCCTCTCTTCAGGGATCAAAATGTTATGCCAATGAGATAAATTACTCCATAACTTGATGCCATTACAAATACATCAACATATAGATTAGGTACCCTGTTAAATTTTTTAAATGAGCCTCATCAATGGACTCTTTACTTCATTTGTTTGGTTATTTTAATGCTTTATTAAATAAAGGTATGCTTTACTCTTGGGATTTTGTATTAGTGTTGTGGATTTGTGTTAATTGCACCATGCATGCATCTGGTTTGCCATATTTCACATTTCGTGTATTAGATTGATATTTTAAAAGAGGGTGTTATTGATTTGATTTGATTGAGGTGGTTCTAATTTGATTCATGCCCATAATGTTATGGTATCTATGCAATATATTCATAAGGTTTTGGGATGGATAAATAACCTCACCACTTACAAAACCAATCAAAAGACAATAGATTACAAATGGTGAGTTGCGAGACAAACACATTAAGTAAAAAGTGAGTGACGCAAGTGAAAGAATAATTGCCATTGGGAACAGGTGCATGCAAGATGTGGTTTTCAAAGGAGACATAACTAAAAGAATACAAACACATCATGATGATATTGTTTTTCATTTAACAATGTATTGATACATGACGATGATCCATCAAGGTTGATGGATTCTAGTTCCAATAAACACACCTAAAGTGTAATCTACATGTCTCACAAGAGGTGGTCATGTGATATGTAATGGAAATATAAGTGAGTTTAAGGTGGTTAACTGATTTAGCACAAGAATCGAGTGGAAAACATAAATATATGGCCGTATGGAAAGGGAAATATGGAGGAATCTAATTCTACCCTCATCTAATTTTATTAAGCGTATTCCCTATCATTGAAGAAAAATAGTTGAGTTTGAGAGTGAGGTCATGGTTTTAAGAATGTTTCTTCCTAAGTATATTTGGTGCCTAGAGAGGACCTTTACCAAGAAAAATATGCGTGATAATCTCAATGGCATCAATGATCCATGTTGAAATTCATATAACATAAAAGACATGAATGCAAAAAAAAATTGATTTCGTTAAAGCAACGTTTTGATTAAAGTATGGACTTTTGTTTTTGAAGACCATTTAAACACATTTTTAGTGTAAGATCAAATTGATATTATGAATTCTAAAAGAGGTACTTTGACATTTTCTAGGTCTATGAACTTGAAAAATCTAATGGAAATTGATTACGAGGCCCATAGGTACAAAAACACATAAAATGATTTCATTAACTAGGAAATTTTGGCTTCACAATGTATGAAACCTATTAATCCAAAGGTGAAATAGGACATCTGATCACTTAATGAAAAAATTATTGTGTCTTATACACTCTGCAATAGATATTTTGGCAATTTGATCTTAGAGGAATAAGTTATAGATTTATAAGGATACAAAATCTACCGGTTCCCTTTAATTAATTTTTGACTTATGATAAGATTCCTTTGGTTTGATTTTGATCTTGAGCTCGCATATAAGGTGTTATAATACGTGTAAATATTCAATAATAAGCTTTAAATCCTTATATTAGTGTGAAAATGTGTTGAAAATTTGGTGACTTTCTATGACCATTGATGAGTGAGAGAAGCCTCACCATTGTGTAGTAGCAATTTGAACTCAAAGATTCAACTCTTACAGGATAAAAGTTGTTGAAAAATGGTGAGAAATTGGTGTATATGTTCTCTATGATATTTATTTTCACTTTCAGTATAATGTTAACAAAGGGAGAGGTAAATTATTAAGTTGGAGAACTTGTTGGATACCCAACAAGATATCTACCTAATCAAGGATAAATCATTTGGTTGGGAGACCAACAAATCTCCAAAATTAGTGATTGAGCCATGATATTTTCATTGGATGTAATTTTCCTTTGTTGGTCCAAGGAAAGAGCAAAAAATATTATTTTTGTTTGAATTAGCTCGATAAATGTTGAACTATTGGGTTGGTATTTAGTATTTGAACCCATCAAAATTGTCAAGAAAGGATCTTAAGTAAACAATTTTCCTCCCAAAGATAAATTTCTCACATCACTCACTAATTGTTTTCTCTCTGAATAGAGTCACTAATTACCTATAGTCTTGAAATCAATGATTGACATTATTTCTATTCATAGTGTAGTTGTGTTCTTACATAAATTTTACTCTATATTTCCATGCAAATCATTTTTCCTACTAACGTGTGAACATTACAATTTCCTCTTTATTTTTCCCCAAAAACTTACTTATTCAACCTCTGGTTACTCATTCTCTTGTACATTTAATTTTACTAGTTGAAATTCGTCCACTTGTTTCTTAGTAAGCAAGAAAATTCCTAGGTTATCCCAAGATGATATGAAACACCCACAATTCCTTTAGCTAAATGCCCCTTAAAAATTCAGTTTTTAGAGCATTCCAGATCCCAAGGTAGCATCCACAAGCTTCCTTGGTTTCCCAGTGACCTAATTCCAACATGGAAAGCACAATATATAAGGTTAGAAATTGACCTAGGAGTCAAGTATAATTGGAAACACATGTTTCACTAGGTATAAATTAGTTAAATATTAAGAATCTTAATCTATAGCTAATAATTAATTATGGCAGTGTGTACATTTTCATCATTTGTTCTATTCATAGGATAGTTCTTTATATATTCAATGTATACCAAATAAGTTTGGTTGAATGTATATAATACACATTGCTAACTTTTATTCTTGTCCTTTACTTGGTTTCAAAGCAATATTCAACTCATAATGTTTTATAACATAGTAATATTAAGAAAGCAACATAAATATTTAAACATAAATTTAAAATTCTAATCCATGTGCATATCTTACTAGGAGTAAGTTTGGTAAAATTTCATAAAATTTAAAATTGATAGTATATCCTTCTTGAATTTTGAATCTTGATTTCATATATAACCATGTGTAGTCACCATGGAAAAAAATTATTTCTCATTGGAGAAAACTAGTATTGCATACAAAACTACATATGCCTACTAGATCATTACACTCAAACAAATTGATTTTTACTACCCTTCTAACTACCATATGGATCCCATATTTTGAAATCTTGTTTAATTGTTTCACTAATTTCTCCTCATTTTCAATATCAACATCATGTGCTAAAATATGTTTATATTATTCTTTTCCATCCCATTTTCCAAGGATTACACAAGGCATCAAGCCACTATCTTATAGTAACTCAAATAGTATCTCACATACTTTCCCACCTCAAGCATAACGCACACAAGAATCTATAATAAGTTATAAACAAACTTCATTAACTCTATTTCCATACCTCTTTTCATCTGATTCAACCATAAAGGAAGCATATGACTTTACTTGCTTCGCTCTAGCTCCATATATGAAACCATCAACTCTCTCACAAACCATATCAATATCCTCAACTTCTTTGCTCCAATTTTTCATTTCCATAGAAACATATATTGGATTAAACCCCATTATCACACCATGAGAGTCATCTTAGTTAAGACATTAGAAATCCTTATCAACCATGCTTGATTCAATAAACTCCAAAGCCATGATAAATTCATTATAGATCTCTATCACAACAATTGATTGAAGCTTATCAAGCACTCCATTTATATGTTCAAGAAGATCCTCAATTTTATACTCTTCACAATAGTTTTTTTTCATGAAGTACCCAATTCCAACAATAATGTCATTTTCATTTACATATTAACCTGATGATAATCATCTTCCCATTTCCTTAATTTTTTTTATTCCCCTCATTTAGTATGTGGGTATGCCATCCTTACTGCTTCTTAAAACCCAATAAGGACGTCCTTAAGAAGTTTCCTAGTGACCTTCTAGTAGTATGTGTAGTTTTATTTGTTGAACACCATTTAGGAATTAATATTGACTCTTTTCTTGTAGAATTATAATTCTATATAGCTTCATTTCTATGTGATTTCTATCCATTTGTTCATTAAATGAAGTTGTTTTAGTTACTTGATGCTTCCAAATGCATCAAAGTTCTCAAGAGATGCATGTTACAATTGTTTCCCATTTGGTACGACTACACTTCATTCCCTGCAATAGTATTTGGAGTCAAATATTGCCTTGGTTGTTGAGAAACACGACCTTCTATACTTTGATTAGAGTGATTTGTAACAACAAAAACATAAATCATTGATCTTTGAGAGAAAACTGGGCCTTATTCTACAAAACAAAGTTTATTATGTGGTATAGAGCTTTATTTTGTGCATTACCATTCCCTTCAATTATAATTGAAGTCAAATAATGCATAGGTTGTTGAGAAAAACAACCTTCTATATTTTTATCAGAATGATTTGTAATAGAAGTAGCATCACTCACTAATCTTTGAGGGAAATTAGGGCCTAATTCTATAAAATAGAGTTCATATGGTGCTAGATAGTTTTATTTTGTACATTACGATTCCCTTCAACTATAATTGAAGTCAAAGGCTAGATAAGTCATGGAACAATAAATCATTCTACAATTTAATCATAGTTATTTCTAATTGTTGTGTTGCCGCTGCAACATTTCCCAAAAAATATTTTTGATATTTTTTGGCCCCCCTTGAAAATCTTAGTTGCCTTTGTTTTGATTGTATTTTTGATTTTCTTGTCCATTATGAATTTTCAAATTTTTTTTTTTTACCAAGGAAGAAGGTCTATTTTTGATCTGCAGTAGCGGACGGTTTCTAAGTTTCGAGTCGCTATAGCAGGCTCTTCTTTGTTTTCAAGCCGCTACGACGAGCCTTTCCCAAATTATGAGCCGAAACGACAGGCGTCTTTTTCTCTCACCGTTGCTGTAGCGGAAGGTTGTTCATTATTGAGCCACTACGGCGGGTATCGTTTTCTCTTATGCGCCGATGTCTACCTACTCCCGTTATGCCAATGAGATTTTCAAGTTGTGTCCGCTACGGTGGTAGGTTTTTGTCTTCTTTTGATTTGATCCCTTGAGAGCTGCTACGACAGACATTTCCCTTATTGTGAGCCACTATGGCGGGTCCCTTTTGTTTTTTGTGAGCCGTCGCCTGTTGACTCTCGCTACGGAGAAAAATTGCGTAATTCATGCCCGTTATGGGGGCGGATTTTGAGGTTCATTTATTTGGCATCCAGGAGCTGCTACGACGAGAGTTTCATCAGGTTTGATCCGCTACGACAGAATGTTCTGCATATTTTTTGCGAACGTATCGTCCAATGCGCTGTTGTGGGAGAATTTTGGATTTCAAGCCGCTATTGCAGATCTGTGTTGAGTTTCAGGTTGCTGTTAAGGGGAGTTTCCCATGATGAATTAAGTTTCCGGCCCGTGGTTGGTTGGCACCAACGATGTTTTTGGTTCGCACGTGCAAGTGACTTACGGGTTTTTACAGCTCGAAAAGCCTTTTTATTTTCCCATTTCGATTGCTTTTTACCTTGTTGTTTTTTACGGAGTTCGGGGATCTTAGAGAATGCATCCCATTTGAAGCCTAATATGCGATTTTTGTGGTGAAGTTCACGTGGATCGTACTCACTGGTCATTTTCAATTGCGTGGTGTTTTTTCGACTAGACATGTTGGTTTTGTTATCTTTCTCCTAGTAAATTGATTTGTTAATGCTTGCAGCTATCCGTGGTCGATGTTGTTGGTTGGGTATATTAAGGAGGTTTGTTTACCATTTCTTTTAGGTCAGGATGTCACAATGTTTTACCCTAGTAAGTAACCCAAGCCCTATGCATGCTTAGATGCATTTTTTTTCCTGGTTGTTTAGGTTAGAGGTGATTTCTTAGGAGGCTGACCTTCATACTGGTATGAAGATAGTCAGCCACTCATGCGTGGGCATTAGTATGGGTGGCGGTTTTATTTTTTTGTGCAGAGCCCACAGATGGAAGTTTCTTAGATGTCAACCATGGGATTTGTTTTCATTGTTTTAACCTAGGGCACCACCGCTATTTTTGGTTCTTCGAAGCTTTTTTGCGCTTGTTAGAGAGTTAGGGCCATTTTGGGGGTTTCAGTTTTAAAACAGACCTCAGTTTTTTATGAGTTTTTTCAACAGTGGTTTCCCACATTTCAGTAGGTTTTTTTAAATCGTAACCCTGAACCGTGTTGTGTATTGCTATTTTTAATGGAAGGAACTGATAGGGTAAGGAAGATTTTAGGTTTTTATGCTGAAATGATGTATATATATGATTGGTTTCACTTACATTGATTGTATGAATGCTAAGACAGTTTGTTTTGCAGGTACTGTTTACTGCCGAAACCATGCCGAAGAAGGGGAGGAAGAAGCTTAAAATCATGGAGAGCGATTCTGACACAGATATTGCTGAAGTCCCACCTGTAGTAAAATTCGATATAGTATATGAAGACACTAAAGCAGTTACAGGGGCAGAGCTTGAGTTGAAATGGGGCCAGATATATCCTATGATGGTTGATAAGAAAGTGCTAGAAACTAGATTGGGAGATCTAGCTCTGTACGAGAATATTTTGAGGTCTGGGTTAACCAAGATAGCAACTAGGCCAGAGGTTTTTCCATGCGCAGAGGTTATTGGATGGTTGTTGTTGAAAATAGACACGGTGGGGATGATAATAAATGATGAAGAAAGCAAGCCGGTTGCATCATTCACATCGGCATTCATTTCAAAAGCATACAGTCTACCAGAAGTAGAAATAAGTGTGACCACAGACTGGGTCAAGAGTCTTAAGTTTTGACTATACCACCACAGAAAGGGGATGATGACTGAGGGAAAAACCTTCAGACATAAGCAGTCAGGAGAGTATGAAACAACTAATATTCAAACCCCATTTAGAATAGTAGCATTGATGTTAAGCAGGCTGTATGGTAGATCTGATGGAAAAATGTATAATTTTGGGTGGATTCCCGTTATGTATTATGTGGTAATGGAGGGAACAATTTTTAACTGGGAAGATATTGCTACTAGAAACTTGTCCAAAGGTATCAAGGCAGCTCAGGAGGGTTTAAAGCAGAGAAAATCAGAATTCTTTATGTCATATCAGATTATGGGAGCCCACAAATATCATAGTCATTATCAGTTAATTTGTGAAGAATTCATAAGGCCCCTATATAAGTTAATATTTTTAGAAGACTGTCCATGTCTGTCAGAATGAGCATTGGAGTCTATAAAAGAATATGGTGAATATTTTTTCACCAAAGAGGGCACTTATCTGAGAATGTATGGAGGCACCAGAGAACCCTCCCTGCTGCCCAAGTATGTGACAAACTACATAGTACTGAAGGAATCAATCAGACAAGTATTCCTAGATGGTTTTGGAAGCCATTTGTTCGTTATTAAGAAAGCTATTTTCCCACCAATACCTTTTTATGTGGGAAGTTACAAGTTTAACAAAGTCAAAAGCACTCTGGATTTCATCAAAGAGATGGAAATTTTCCACTGTGGGGAGAAAAGCTTCCATAGGAATGATTCACAAGGAAAGGTTGCAGCTCACAAGGCTGCTCACAAGGAAAATTTTGAGTATGGAGACTATATAGACAAAGAAGAGAAAGTATTCATAAATGTCTATAGTATGGTAGCCTTGAGCAAGAGGTTAAAAGGAAAAGCATTTGGTTCTAAAGGAAGTAGCAGCAATAACCCAAAGCTAGATGAAGGAGACGAGGAAGCTGCAAAGAAAGTTCAAGAAGAAAGCATTCATAGGCTTGCAGCAGGAGAAAAAAAGGTTATTGGCAGAAGAAGCATAGAAGGATTGTTGGCAAGGGGTTGGGGCGAGTGAGTTGCACAGCGTTTCGGAAGCTGCGCAAGCTCACACGGTACCGTGCAAGGGCTGTTTAGCAGGATGAGCGGAGAAGTAACTACTTTTTGAATACTTTATGTATATGTGGGACCAATTTTGTTGTAATAGGTCAGTAGAGGCTAGAAATTAGTTAATAGTGGACCCTTGAGGTAAAGGCCTAGGCCTATTTATAGATCCATTTTTGTAACGATAAAAATACATGATTTTGGCATTGCATTTGGCACACTCTGTGTTGGGGACTGTTCTGTCTTGGCTGTGATTTTGTATGGGTTTATTTTGACACACTCTTCGGTTTGGAGAAGGATTGTGTAATATGGCATATTTGTGCAAGATTAATATAAGATGTGCTGAGTATGGTTCAATCCTTATCTATTATCCGTTATGATGTGGCAGTACCGCTTTCTGTTACAATGATGCAATGCGATTTATGTAGATATGATATGATGCTATGATTCTGCTTCTGATACAATGATGCGAGTTAGATTCTCCTTGCTCTGTTTATACCATATGTTAGCTATAAGTTGATGTAATCTCTGTGACTATTGAATGCGGTATGATGTTTTATGATTAATGTTGTGATAAGATAGGGTGATCACATAAATCATGGTTCTCCCTAGTCGGATCCCCATGTCCTCCTTCCCCACTCTCCGAAACTCAGTTCTGACACCTCTCCCTTCAACACCTCGGGTGAGACCTCATCTGCTTCACAGATGTTACTGGGTAGGGTAAAACCTGTTCGGTCTGGTGCTCAAGGAGATTGCGCTGTAAGATGTCGACAGAGTCAGAACCCCTGTCGACGAGGCTTTGTTGGTGGGATGTGCCAACAAATAGTTTCGTTGCTGGGACTGAGTCGAAACTAGGAGGGGGATATGTTCTGTCATCTGAATTGATAAGAGATTGAGGAGTGGTTTGATCAGAAGTGGTGGGAGTTTGCTGAAGCTGAAAACCAAAACCTGAAGTTGTCGACAAGCCAATAGATGGCTAGATATATCCATGATATTCCTCATGAGTGGTACTTTTGCGAATTTCCAGTACTCTTGCATGAATGGTTGACCAAATTTGCTAAGGGGAAGAGGAATTTCCAAAGAGGAGAGCTGACATCCTGGACCCCAGAATTGATCCAGGTGCTGCAGGAAACTAGCAACAAGGCATCGCGGGCAGTTGAGGTATGGTTGAATAGTATCTTAGAGGGATACATCACTGAATTTGCTGTTGATACTAATAAATATTTTAGTGAAGCAGAAAGGGATTTTTTCAGTGGAACTCGTTACCGGTTCTTATTGTCGCTACAACTATCGATTAAGCAACTAGTTTGTGAAAAGGGTATGCTAAAGATGGATCAACAGTAGTGGACCTTTGGTGTGTGGGGGATGTAGGCACTGCGACCGAAAGGGGGGAAATGCATAAGGAAATAAGGGGTAGATGGGAATGAGTTTTGGTGAGAATATAAAGGTCGTTGAAGAAAAAAATGGTTGTACGAGGGGAGGAGCAAGGTTTCGAGAAAAGAGGCATAGGATGGGAGAAGGTCTTGCTAAAGTCAAAGTGCGATACTGTGAAGAATAACCACACAGGACGAAGCGACCTTTCTGTGATGATGAGGATATACAAGCCCAGGCTACACCTGAAAGAACGACAGGATCAAACCCCAATAGTAGCGTGCCTACCCCTCCACTCACTACTCCACCAAAAGGAAGGAACGTGCATTCTACCTTGACTTGCTCGACGTGTCAACAATAGTCTAGTAATAGAGCACCAGCAGGAGGAAGAAGGCCTAGGATGGCAGGAGACAAGATGAAGTTGCCAATATTCAATGGAAATGGCACTGATGATCTAGAACAGTACTGGTTCTTATTTGAAGCTATCTGGACTGCTTAATAAACAGCTGATGATGATGTCAAGAAAAGTTAGCTAGCCACTACTCTGAGGGGCTGCGCATTGGAATGGTTTATGATATTCACACGCGTGCCTCAGGGAGGTACTGCAAAAACATTGGATGAGATTAGGATAGGGCTATTTGGGGAATTTAAGAAGCTAAAGTCCGAAGCTCAGTACATTACTAAATTGAAAGAGATCAAACAATTCCCCAATGAAACGATTTGGGATTTTGATCAGCAATTTTAGACATTGATGGCTCAGGTCAGTTTTCAGATGAGTAATGTTTAGCACAGAGAATGGTTCATTACAACACTTGTCCCACATATTCAAAAACCATTAATGCAACAAAATATTGTGACACAGAGCGAGGCTCTGGAGAGCATGATGAAACTGGAAGCATCACCGGTAGGAGAAATTGTTGTTGTAATGAAACAGATTCAAACCACCTGGCCAATCTAATGTTGCAGCTGTAAGACATCAAAAGGGACAAGGAGGATCGTGCTGATATTTGGTGTACCCATTGCCATATAGGCGGACATACCAAGGATACATGTCCGACATTTCAAATTTTTTTGCTATCAGGAGCCCCTAATCCGTTGAGTAGTGCTGGTGCACCATGGTGTCATATTTGCTAGGTCTATGGGAATCGACATGAGAACTATGATTACATGCAGAAGATGGTTACCAAAGCAGAGAGCTTGTACTATACATTTTGTCAGTCAGTTGGACATGATGACATAAACTATTGCTCTTATGATTTTCTCCAAGAAAGGACATACGATTCATACTTTTTGAAAAGGGAGGAACCCCGGACAACGCAAGCACCACCGCAAGTAGCGCAGCCAGCAGTACAGGTACCGTATACACCACCACCTCCATTGCAGTTCATCCTTGTGCAACCTCAGCTGCAGTTTGTAGCATAGCCGCAGTTTTCACCACAACCGCAAATAGTCGTACAACCACAGTATAGCCATGTACAACGACCATAGTATAATCAGCCACAAGTTGCGCAATATGTTTAGTCGCAACCGAAACTTCCATAGTAGCAACTGGCTCAACCGCAGTTCCAACAGGGAGAAACACATGGAGGATTCTATGGAGGCTTTAGGGGTTGTGGTAGAGCCTTTGGTTAAGGAAGTGGCTGAGGTTGGTAATCCATTCAGTGTTATACATGTGGGATATTCAGGCACTATCAGAGAGAATGTCGTCATGCGTAGTGTACATATTGTGTAGCTAGTGATAATAACATTGAAAATTGTCCTCAGTTGATCACGAAATGGTAGGTTGGCCATATTCCCCAGTTGTAGAACACCCAGAATCAGAATCAGCCTTTGTTCCAGGTACAGAGTCAGCCACCCTTGCAAGGTCAGATCCCACCGTAGAATCAGAATCAGAATCAGAACCCACCCTAGGCTCAGAATATACCAATGAATCAAGCTATGAATTAGCCACTGAATTAGCACCCATAGGGAGCTCAAGCCCATAACTTGCATCAAGGACCGATAGTTGCAGCAATCCATGCAGAACCAAGGATGAAGGATTCCGATGTCAGGATTGTCACTCATTCTGGTGTAACAACTGGTGATGATGGACCGTGACAACTTTTTCGACTTGTTGGCAAGAAAAATATTGCATTTGATATTGCAAAAGAAAAAGACGCTTTCTTTGAAGTGAAGCATGCGATTGGAAGGAATCCCGGTAAGATGCCAATTATTGACATGCCTTTTTCTTTTGACCCATCTGTAGAAGCAGGACCATCGCGGTAACATGGCAATCTACGTAAGTTTTTAGAAATTTGTCTATCACTGGAAAGGGACTCAAACGACCTTGTCGATCTTGAGGCATTGTTGCACCTTCCGAATAAGACAGTAAAGGATTCTGCTATGAATTCCTTGCAAAAAAGAAAGACAGGTAGGGAAATGAGGATGAATATCCATATTGGGGATTATTTGGTTGACTCGTTCATTTTGGACCTTGGATCTGATGTCAACATTCTGATGAAGAAAAATTGGCAATCGATGGGGAAGCCACTGCTAGGATGGTCACCAGTGCAGTTGTAGTTAGCAAATCAGGCGAAGGTTCAGCCCATCGGTCGTGTTTCAAATTTGGTTGTCAACATTGAAGGTATGAAAATGCGTGCTCACTTTGATGTGATAGAAGTTGTAGAAGATGGTGGTTCCTATCCAACACTACTAGGAATTGGGTGGGCTAATGATAGCATGGAAATTATCAACTTCAAAAACTGAGTTATGACATTTGAGAACCAAGATTTTAGGGTCATTGCTCCTATGGACCCTTAGGAAGGGTGGCGCTATATTGAACCAGTGACGGATGAAGCCGGGAGAAATTGGGATCAAGCGTACAACATCTCCAAGGACTACATCAATCCCACTGTCGACGACAAACTTGGATGGCATAACACAAGTTTTGCGTCCTCAGATTTTGATGATGCTTTAGAAAATTGGCAGAATCAGTTGCATGAGGTATCATTCCAGAAGTGTGGGTTAATTACGTAGTCTCTCCGACATGTTGCAACTGAGATGGTCGAGTTTCCCATTTATGAAGGACTGCCAGGACTGAGGACTCTATGAATTCTTTCAAGAATTTGAAAATAAAGTGTTGGAACTGTAAAGGATATTGGCTCTTGATGTAGCACTAAAGGCTACCCCGACTTGCTAGTGGGCGACACAAAAATGGACATTCCACGATTGGGAGTAGTGCCATAGATTAATGATGGTTCGTTTTGGTGATGTAGAGGTTTACCATGCTGGGAGATATGATAGACAAAATGACCCCTCCAGTCATTTAACTGAATGTTAGACGTTATGGAAATTGCACCCCAGAGATGAGTGGGTTCACACTTTTGTTCATACTCTCAAAGAAATTCCACGGTCTTGGTATGTAGTAGCAGAGTTGATAGAATCATTACCACTTGGGAGGAGTTGTCAGTTTGCTTCATGCAGATGTTTAACTTCTAGGACATTGATGCTGAGGTATGCAATGCTTTACACATTATCCATGACATAGTACTAAAAGTTACCCCTATCACATACTCAGTTTATCCCCATGCAAATTGCTCCATCCAATCCATGGTGATGTGCTACAACTTGTTCAGGGAACCTGAAGGTGACGACGAGCTGCGGAATGTTAATATCCTAGAGTCTGAGGTAATTCGCGGCGTCGCAGCTCTCGACATACCAACGGAATTGATGAACTAGCCGCTGCGCATTAGGAAAATTGAAATTGGGATGACAGAAAACTTGAAATTTTCCAATGTTGGGGACTATTGGGGCGAAGAGACGATAGCCTAAATCATAGATCTACTGCATGATTTCCAGGATCTGTTCCCCACATGGTTTTCTGAGATGAAGGGAATCCTTGGCGATTTGGGAGAAATGAATATTTTGCTCAAGCCGGATGCAAAACCAGTCCTCCAGAGGCCGTATAGACTAAACTTGTGGTATAATGATCGCATGAAAACTGAGATTGATATGATGCTTGATGTTGGGATCATCAAGCTATTGGAAGAATCAGAATGGATAAGCATGATGGTTGTCCAAGACAAGAAGAGTGGAGAAATACGCATCTATTTTGATCTAAGAAAATTGAATGGCACATGTATGCACGACCTGTTCCCGACTCCTTTCACAGATGAAGTCCTAGAAGGTGTAGGTGGCTAGGAGGTATATTCCTTCACAGATGGTTTTTCGGGCTACCACCAGATCCAGATCGTGAAGGAGGATCGCCATAAGAATACATTCATCACCGAGTGGGGTTGTTTCTAGTATATCATCATGCCATTTGGGCTGAAAAATGCACCCACCATATTCTCCGGTGTCGTTGTCATAGTCTTTAAGGATTTTATTCGGAAGTTCCTGCAGGTCTATATGGATGACTAGACCATCTATGGCTTGGCTAAACACCACCTGGACAATATGTGATTAATGATGGAACGGTGTCAACAACATCATATTGCATTGAATTCCAATAAATGTATTTTCTGTGCACCCTTTTGGCATATTAGTTGGGCACATTGTCTGTAAAGAAGGTCTATTGGTAGATCAGACAAAGATTACACTGATCCTCAGCTTACCACCACCGGCAAATGTAAAAATGAAACGAGCAACACCAGGCCACACAAGATACTATCACAAGTTTATCAGGGGATATGCTACGATTACTACTCCTATGGAGAAGCTGCTAAAGAAAGTTGCTGCATTTGAATGGACTCAGGAATGTCAAAGAAGCTTCGACACCTTGAAGGCCAAGATGGCCTCTGCACCAATACTGGTTTTTCCTGACTGGAATAAGGAATTCCATTTACATGTTGATTCCTCTTTTATTGCGATGGGGTTCATTCTTGCACAACAAGGAGAAGGTGACTTAGATCATCCCATAGCATATGCTAGTAGGAAGTTATCGTTTGCTGAATGGAATTACACCACGATTGAAAGGGAAGGCCTAGCGATGGTATATTCTCTGCAAATGTTCAAGAATTATTTGTTGGGTGGACACTTTAAGATGTTCATTAATCATTCAGCTTTGCAATACCTAGTAAATAAGCCTGTTTTGGGGGGGAGAATCTGCAGGTGGCTGCTTTTGTTCCAAGAATTTGATTTTGAAATAGTGGTAAAGCCAAGATGGTTGAACGATGGCCCGGATCAACTGTCACGTATTGAGAATGGTGAAGAACCAACTAATATTAATGATGGGATGCCTGATGTGCAACTATTCCAAGTTGAAATAATAGACGATTACTACGATGCCATTGTTCAATTTTTATCTACTAGCATCACCCTTGTAGATATGTCGGTTATCTAGAAGAAGCAGCTGGTCATCAAAGCTTCCATTTTTTCACTCATTGCAGGACAGTTCTATAAACATGGACCGGATGAGATATTGTGACGATGTGTCATACCGCATGAGCAGGGTCCCATTCTCGAGGAAGCGCACACAGGTGTTGCGGGAGGTCACTATGGAGGCTGTGCCACTGCTCGGAAGGTGCTTTGTGCTGGAATTTGGTGGCCCATGTTATATAACGAGCCACAGACTATGCCAGGAGCTGTGATATGTGCCAATGGGTTGGTAAACCATCGTGGATAAATGAGATGTTGCTGGTATCGCAGGTGACTCTGTAACCATTTGATAAATGGGTTGTCGACTTTGTGGGTCCTATCAATCCGCCATGTAAGCGCACTGGTGCCCATTATATTATCACTACAATTGACTGCCTGACTTGGTGGGCTGAGGCTGTTAATCCAAAAAATCCCTCACTTAGCTCTCCATGGCCTACACCACCCAAGGACACCATCTCATGACCCTCATATCACTCCATTAGACCCCCACACCCTCAAAATATATTAAGGATGAAGAAAAGGGTTTAAAAACCCCAAAAAGGAGCCTAAAATACTCTCCTAGGAGCTAAAGCCCCCAAAAAGGGGATAAAACCCTAAAAGGAGCTAAATTTAGGGCACAAGGGGCTAAAAGCCCAAAAAAGGGGCTAAAGCCCCGACCAAGGGCTTAAAACCCTAAAAATCCCCAAAAAGCTATAAAAGGAGGGTGGGGGGTCACTCTCAAAACACTTCTCCCTTGCATACTGTTATGCTGCCTGTGGATGCCTTGAGACCCTTTGTCTCTCAAGCCACCCACACTCCCTCTCCTCCATCTCCATTGAGCCATACCTTCCCCATCCAAGAGAGGTGTTTCTTCAAGCCAGGGCATGGTGGCCCATTCCACCCAAAGAGAAGGTATAACTGTGTTTTCTTGTTTTTTTTATTTGCTTAGTAGTTTCTTTGTTTTCTAATCCATGGTTTCATTTGCAGGTTTGTTTCCTAACTTGTTTTACAGGTATTTCTATTTCTAACATATTGTTTGCAGGTCATTGGAAGTGAAACCCTAACCTTTGTTTGCAGAGGGGTTCTCCATTGTTTTCCTTACTGTTCTTTGATTTCTTTACATTCCATTTTTCCTTTCAGTCTGTCCACTCATAGGAACCTACCGTTCTATCCTATAGACAAAAGGGAGCCATTCAAGCCCTTGTAGCAAGGAGAAATCCCTGCTACAGAACTGGCGACCATACCAGGTCAATCCCACAGGATCCCTAGTCCAAATTTTTAAAATTTCAAGTTTTTCAAGTTCTGCCCTAGTTTTTTAAAATTTTCTTGTCAAATCTAGCTTAGACCTAGTTTATTTTCAGTTTTTAGTATTGTCGAAGCCTCTACTAGGCAAATATAAGTCGGTTTGGCCATAGTACAGGTTACTGTCTGCCAGATCTGACTCAGGATAAGAAAAGACCCCAAATCTGGGGCAGGTCGCATTTATCGGGACTGAACAGGGGATGAGGGTGCACTTAATGGCCTAACAGGAACACCCAGGGTGCACTTAATCCCCCAAAAAGTGGTACTTCACTCAGAAACACACACTGTGACTATCTGTGAAATCTATGCGACCCCCTCACCTGTTTTTGAAAAAATCTTGTGGCCCACTCATCAGATTTGATCAGAAATGTGCGGTCTGTCAAACAGAGCTTAAATTTCAGTTTTATAGGGACTGTCAGTGCGGGTCAGCCGCCTCTGTCCAGCACTATAAGTCAATTTTAGTTTCTGTTTTAATTTCCTGAAATTGCATCAACAAACAATGTGTAAATTCCAAACAAATTTTAATAGCTTAATTAAATGAATGTAGCTTAACTAAAATCAACCTAAAATTAACTATCTTTCTTACCCTTCCTCCTCTACCCGGTCATCACCCTTTGGGGTATTCTGGGACACGACAAAGGGCAAGCTCGTATAGTCCTAGGCCCTTCACTAAATATTCTTCCAAACCATTAAAACCGGATGACCTGGAAGGTAGAGGCGGTAGAGAAGGAGGGCTTCTCACAGTGCTAAGCGTCCTCCTTGTTGACCAACCTTGCAGCTGGGAGGTGACCTATGGATCTACGGATGGGATTAGTCCCATTGTGTTGAGATCACAGCACCTTCTCTTGGTTGAAGAGGAATATCAGTGTGAGGTAGTCATCTAGTTAGGCCATCAACATTTAGGGTTAAAAACTGTATTTTTTCACCAATTTCTGATTATTCAATGCTTGCATACACATTGACATGAACTCTACCACAATATGATGAATTCATAAACTATTTACAGCTACCAAATACTAGAAAGATAGAAAAACAAATACACCATACCAAGTAATCAACCCAACTCAGTTCATGACACTGAGAGAGCCTTAAAATTTATCAATTTACACTAAGTAGAAACAAATCTGCAGTCTTTGAGGACATAAGTCCCTGACTGCTTCAACTGTGGGAAGTACTTGGGCTTTGCCCAGAAAATCATTTTGAGGAGTACCACAGGAACCCCAAAGTAGCTGGCCGCTGAGAGGAATTGCCAAGCGAAACGGGAAACGACCCCTTCCGATTGAGTAGAAACACCTGTGAGGAAAAATCCAAGCGATGTCTTCTGGCAGTCTTGGTGGCAGAGTGACCACCTACAGCCAATAGGAAACCATTGAAACCGGGGTCCAAACATCATTCCCACTAGTTTCATACATAAAATCTAACACAATTGATCCTCCATGCTCTTCCTCATGGCTAAGAGGCGAACCACCACCATTCGGAACACTCAACCGACACCGTCAAAACCGTTCTCAGTGATCTCCCACACCATCAAAAGGCGACACAACCTCTGATTCTGATTTAGACCCATATCAATCTGAACCAGACCTCCATACTACACCATCAGGCCCCATGGCTGGTGCAAATCCGAATCCATTTTTCAGCATAGTCATAGTAAGTGGACCCATGTCCACACGACAACCTATCATCCACAACCTGGCAAGTGGCCCAAGCATAGTCATGCAAAGTGTCATCAGTCAGCTGCCACCACCTATAGTGACCAGATAAGCTGGCCCACTTACAACACACGGGGGCAATGGCCCTTCGACACACACTACCCCTCCTGCCACACCAGGGGGCAGTGGACCATCCACTTACATTGCCCCTACTATCATACATGGGGGAAATGTCCCCACTGCTCATACTATCTGCCCCACAACACTTAGGGGAATTGGCCCATCTAGAATGGTGCCACCGCAAGTATCCCTAGCTGTGCAGATGCATTATGCACCTGCAAACCCCACCACCATCGCATCCCCATCCCACATCAACTTGGGGTCAAATCTGCCATTCATGGCTCGTATTAACTTGCCTGATTTGGCTTGATTAACAAACAACCCCATTCGCCATCAAGATTTTTGGCCTCCAATGCCAACTAAGCTTCCATCAGACATCCCCAAGTTTGAAGGCAAGGCAAGGGAATGTCCCGAAAATCACATTATGACATTCCATCTATGGTGCTCATCCAACAACATCGTAGACAATTCCATCAGGTTGAGGCTATTCCAATGCACCACTATAGGTGCTGCGGCCAAATGGTACATTGAGCTACCGTAGGACAAATACCCAGACTTCAACTCCCTAGCTTTCATGTTCCTATAGTACTTCCAACTCCCTGTCAGATATGATGAAGGGGTGGAGATCTTGTTATCTTGTCACCAAAGAACTGCCACTCATATAAATGACCATATCCATGAGTGGCGATGACATCGTTGTCTATGCAAAATCCAACTTGACGATAGGATCTTCTTGGATTGGTTCCTTAAGAGCTTGCTCCCACCCGTAGAAAAAGATGTCGCATCCGAACGTCCCCAATCCGAAGAAGATGCCATACTGAAAGCCCAACAATTTGACCTGATCTACACTTAGTCTAGATACCTGTACACTGTCATTCCAGACGCTCCCCATCCAAGTACCTCATACCATGATGCACCAGGGGAATCCCATGTTACAGATAGCATGATAGGCTTGGTCTCCCAACAACCACATCACCGGTCTACACCACCTATAGCTCCACCACAACCAAGCAACACTCAGTGTTTCTTACCAGAACCAAGCCCCGAACTACACAAGAATGATGTCCCAGTCCAAAGAAACAACTTCCTATGCACAACCTGCACCACCGCAGCAGACTCAGGCCATGCCTTGGCCAACACAGCAATATGTGGGGCAAATTCCCACATTTGTGGCACTGCCACCACCACAAATCTATTATGCACCACCAGTGCAACCAGTTCAAGCCCCCACCCCTGCTCCACCCGCTCCATTGGGACGAGTGTTCACACAACAAAACTGTCCCAACCAGCTCGCCCCCAACAATCAACAAGGGAAAGCTTGAAATAACTGGCCCCATAACCAAGGCAATAACTAACCATAGGGAGGCGGTCAACAAAAAAACTCTCCCAACAATGCCACATAAAATAGCCAGCCCAAAACCCCCCATGAAAAAATGCACCAAGACACAACGCCCCGTTGCGCACAAACCAACTGTGCACACTATGTGATGTTTATGGGCACTACACATTCGAGTGTCCCCTTATGGGTTGATCTAAGTAGGCCATTCAAAATAAGGCCCAATAGGCTGCCAACAATGCAAGTCAAGCACAACCCATCCCGGCACCACAAGGACCTCCCCCCATGGTGCTTCAAAACCCACTGCCAGTCCAAGTATTGGTGGCAACCGCACCCCCTCCCCAAGCCAATCCCAATGCTCCGGGGGCACCTCCCGTGATCTAAACAAGTGTTCACCACCTGCTATCCATGACGACTGAAGAGGTCAACTTACAAACTAGAAAAAAACAGTATGGAGCCAACACCAAACCTATTGACTCATCAACAACATCCACGTCTAAGAAAACCTACCTCTTCAGTTACCCCCGTTCCTGCGCTCCTCCATACACAGAGTTGCCAATAATTTCACAGCTAGATCTGCAGTCAGCTATAGCATTGTGGATGATTTGGCCCAAATGCCAACTGCCATGTTTGCTCTTGAGGTGCTTAAAACATGCTCAACACAATGAAAATCCTTACTAGCCTCCCTTGGGGTAGTAGACCCCTCCGACTCCAAGTTGATCACATTTGACACGGAGAATAGGGAACCGCGCATGCCATTGACCATCGCCTTCCAAATCTCATTGTCCATCCAGAATTTGATTGTACATCGGTGCATAGTGGATGAGGGGGCATCCACGTGCGTTATGTCTACCTTGGTTTGGCAGAAACTTGGATCACCAATTCTGCAACCATCCTCCACAACTTTGCGGGCTTATGATAGACATCCCACTAAAGCCCAAGGAATCCTTTCCCATGTCCCCATCACATTAGCTAGGAAGACAATGCTGATCGACATAGAGGTCATCAATGCTCAACTAGACTATAACCTTCTCCTCAGGAGAAGTTATATGTATGCCATGAGAGCGGTCACATCAACTGTCTTTCGTCTCATGATGCTCCCCAGCGAAGGGAATATCATGACGGTTGATTAGCTCACTTATCATGATCCACAATGGTTAACAGCACCTGCCAATGTTATCCCTACCATTACCACCATTGAGCCATAAGGGGCAACCACACATGCTAATGTCATCCTTGCAATCAACAGTATGGTTGACAACCCACCAGCCTCCCTATTGTTGAATGTGAGCCCTAGGTTGTTTTCCGATACCACCATGACGGCTCCTTTCCCGTTAGTGTCACAACCACCGGCACAAAATGAAATTGTGGACTTGTGCATGGTATCATCCAGCACCGCTGCACCCAAAAAAAAACCACAGCCGCAGCTCCAACCACAACCACAACATCATCCATAGCCTCACCACCAACAGCAACCGCAACATCACCCGCAGTAGTAGCATTACGCATAGCCGCAACCACAACTACATCCCCACATGCAACCAGCCGGGAGTTATCTGGGCTCATCTCCAATCCATACGATTCCCTTCCTCTTCCCTCCACCTGGTGTCATGAGCAAGCTAGTCATGGCCAGCTTAAGCCAACCCAACTTTACATTGGGAATTTTGGTGTGTTATCTTGATCCATCAGCTCAACCAGCAATGCCCCAGGTTGTTTTAACCCCGGTATAACCCATCGCGGTCGAGTCTCACCCTCCACTCGGTCTGCACAAGCCAACCACCGCACCCGCACCAGCACCACCCCAACCCAAAAGAGCCAGGGGAAAAAATGCCAAATCCACTGCAGAGCCACGACAAGTCCCACCTTGCACCATCTGTGAGAAATAAGGCCATCCAACTCAGAATTGCCTTGAAATCCCAATGATCCGTGTGCATCTAGATGCCATGGATAAAAATGAAAACATCCCCATGGTTGAACTCCCAACCGTGTTGATAGTCAGGAACAAGGCATTAAGAACAAACCATGCTTGCACCCTTTGTAGCTTGTATGGCCATTACTCTCACCATTGCCAAGAATTTTCTGAATTTTGAATGGCTCTCATTGACCTCCGTTAACATTCCCTTGAGTCTGAGATCACCTTGATCGAAGAAGTTCACCCACAACCTCCTTCTTCAGACACCATGTCCATTTACATGATGTCCAGTTCCACCGACCCGCTCATTTCCTCCTCCAACGGCGACCCATCAGACCTATCTCTTCCATTGTTTCCACAACCACAGCTCCATCCGTAGCCACAACCAAAGTTACCAGGGAAACAGTGAGGTTCATTCCCGATCAACATTTTCCTTTTCCTTGTCCTTTTCCCTTTCCTTTTCCTACCATCCGAGATCATGAGTAAGTCTTTCTTGGCAACTCGTAATCTACAGGATTTCACACTAGGAGATCCTGTGTGGTACCTTGAACCACCTACCATACCTTTGAGGCCCCGATATGTGTTGACTCATGTCCATCCAATTGAGATGATGTTGAACCTACCTCCAGCTCCATCAAAGACTCCTCCCGTCTCCAGGCCTGCCCCTCTTCCTCCAACATAGACTTGGGGCAAGGCCACAAAAACCACAACCAATACCATTTACATGATCTCTAGCACCAGTTTCCCTTCTGTCTTGTCAGCTGTGGAAGATCCACCTGATCTATCCTGGCACCACTTACACGATGACGGAGATATATGTAAGACAGCCTTCGGTTTTACCCCATTCCCTTTAAACCATAGTGTGGAATCGGTTCTTCCCATAAAAGACCAAATTTCATCATCCCGCCTTGCCAATGACCTTCATCTTGGCAAGGGGACATACCTCTTCGCTGACTCAAACTGTTGACTCTTGAAGAATCTGCGCAATGATCTCCACCTCAAGAGAGTCTATTCCTGATATAACCACTATGAGTCCCTTATAGCGTAGTTTTTTCCCTTTCTTATTTTTCAACTTTTTTTTAGCACAAGTCAGGGGCATCACCATCAACTACTAATTCAAAGTCACACGGAACCTGTTCGAGACACCCCTCACACCTACGGGCCCAAATTTGTATCTCCTTATGAGACCATTGTCTCATGTTTAACAAACAAATTTTAGGACCGCTTCCTAGAAGTTACCTCGATTTATGAGCCACAACATGGTGAGGAAAGTGTCTGCGGACATGTACTTGCATCACTCGTTCTGACTGCTACTCATGCGAGTTTTCAGGCCACTGCCCGTTAAGGAATGCTATTTTTTACTTTTATGTTGTATTTTAACACATATTTGTCTTTTCCATCACCGCAGCTTACGCAGACTTCTGGACCATTATCCACAAAATGATTTACTTTTCTTGTACGTATTTGGCATATAAGTTCCCCCGGACTTGCACTCACATCGCATGTAGTCAAGTCCGTCCACCGCAACACACACACACTCTCCCTTGACCTCTGTCTGAGAGCCACCTCGGTTTGCATGCCTCTGGCGCACCGACTCGCGAGCCTCTGCCGCGATCTATCCCGTGCATGTATTGGTATGTTTGAGAGCCTTTTGCTCTATCCATACTACGTGGATGACCTTTGGACCTCTTTCCACCATCCCAACATGGGGGACTGCCTGTGCCACCGCAATCAGTTGACCATATCGGAGTTTCGTTTAAGCTCTTTTTTGACTCCTTAAAACAATGAAAATATTGTCGAGCGCAGCTGCTTCCTTTCCCGCTCACTAAAGTATAGGAAAGGGTGTCTACATCATCTCGTTTACCTCCTTTTGCGGACCACATAGACCATTAAATGAAAAGGACCACCTTGGTGTATTCAAGCTAAGACCATTGCCCTCTGTATACTTTTATGCTTTGTCGGGCGGAGGGGCCGCACCTTATGAAAAAGCTCACTACGGGTTGTCGTTAAGCTCTTTTCCAGCCTTCTCAACAAGAAAATATCACTGAGCAAACTTGGTTTTGTTCATGCTCGTAAAGGTATTTGAATGACCGTCCAATCAGTATAGGTTTAACCTTTTTCGGCCTGATTGGACTACCAACGGTAAAGAAGTCTCTCATCCCCCAAAGGATGGGCAAGATATCCTATGTATACTTTTATCCTTTTTCGGGCACAGGAGACTACCATCGAAAAAATAGCCCCCATTGGAGTCTTCTTTGTGCTTTCAGACTCTCTAAAATTGAAAGCACCATCAAGCATTTACCTTCTCGGGCTCGCCAAAAATCCACGACATCGTACCATAACGGTGTCCCTAGACACCACCCCACAGAAAATATTTTGGCAGCATTCCCACATTGGGTCGCCTTTGTTCAGAGTACTCTGCAATATGTCTTCCTTAGATCCCATCAATATCAAAAGTGTCTACCTCCTCCAAGTATCTCCCATCTGCAGTGACATCCCCGGTATTACAACTATGATCCCATTCCCATGAGTCAGTTTCATTTGTTGCCTGGTCTGCCCTGCCATCATACTCTAAATGAAGGAAGTTTGAGTCTACCACACTCCCCCTTCCCTTGTTCAAATCTTTCCCTCCCCCCCTACCCATTCAGTGAGTCAGTCCGTAGATTGTTTCACACCTTTCAGTTATTTTCCTTGTGCTTCTCATCAAGAAAACATCATTTCCTTGACTAGGGGCAGGTCTCCCTCTATCGATGCCAACACACATATTCCAGAAAATAGACCTAGAGGTCCCTGTATCTTGGTTTCATTAACCTCATTGATGAGTTCCTTGGACAACTTGAGAGGAGTCCTTAGTGCCTCTCGGGATGGTTGTTTCTCACATGCTCGACTCCAACTACATCATCGCACCGTTGAGATTCGTACAGGGTTTGATCCGCACAATATTTGGTTGAAGACCCTAGATGTCACCTGACTCTAGCACATTAATGAGTCTACTCGAGGGACCCAAACAAGTTATGTCCCTTGTGATTTTCAAGTTGTGTTGGACACAATGTTCAGAAGCCCCATCAGTGCTTCGATATACCTTTATGATTAATGGAGCATACTTGTACCACAGAGACTCTGAATCTCAATCAGTGAGTCCATACAGCTATGTACTGTTCCAGATCCAGTAGACTGTCAGTCATGAAGATATAGCATTCCATGAGAATGCCATGGGTCCAATGTACCAGATCAGCATTGTATTCAGCCTCACATGGAGGAAACCATTATTGTAAAATCAGTTGTATATGATCGGCTCTTGTATTTTAGAGCATAGATCAAATTATTCTTTTGACATTGTCATGAGCATGGGGATGCCTACCTCATCCATATACATGTCACACATTATTTGTATCTCACACATTGATGGGAACCATATTAATACAAAAACCAAAAGCCACCATGCCCCAGCCCTGGAAGCACCACCTCTACGCAGCAAATCCTATGATGTCCGTTGGCCATATGTTGAGCTCCTACCCTCACACATTAGGTGGCAATCTGTTAACCCAAAAAATCCCTCACTCAGCTCTCCATGGCCTACACCACCCAAGGACACCATCTCACGACCCTCACATCACTCCATTAGACCCCCACACCCTCAAAATAGATTAAGGATGAAGAAAAGGGCTTAAAAACTCCAAAAATGATCGTAAAATACTCTCCTAGGAGCTAAAGCCCCCAAAAAGGGGATAAAACCATAAAAGGAGCTAAATTTAGCCCCAAAAAAGGGCTAAAGCCCTGACCAAGGGCTTAAAACCCTAAAACCCCCATAAAACCTATAAAAGGAGGGTGGGGGGTCACTCTCAAAATGCTTCTCCTTTGCATACTATTATGCTGCCCATGGATTCCATGAGACCCTTTGTCTCTCAAGCCACCCACACTCCCTCTCCTCTATCTCCATTGAGCCATAGCTCCCCCATCCAAGAGAGGTGCTTCTTCAAGCCAGGGCATGGTGGCCCATTCCACCCAAAGAGAAGGTATAACTATCTTTTATTGTTTTGTTTATTTGCTTAGTAGTTTCTTTGTTTTCTAATCCATGGTTTCATTTGCAGGTTTGTTTCCTAAATTTTTTTGTAGGTATTTCAATTTCTAACATATTGTTTGCAGGTCATTGGAAGCAGAACCCTAACCTTTGTTTGCAGAGGGGTTCTCCATTGTTTTCTTTACTTTCTTTACATTCTGTTTTTCCTTTAAGTCTTTCCACATGCAGGAACCTACCCTTCTGTCCTATAGACAGAAGGGAACCATTCCTGCCCCTGTAAGAAGGAGAAATCCCTGCTACAGAGGCTGCACCATATGTTGATTGTATCGTCATGACAATAGCATGGTTTATTTTTGAGAAGATTGTGACGTGCTTTGGGTGTCCTCGAATCCTGATGAGCGAACAAGGTAGTCACTTTGTCAACCAAATGATAAAATCACTAACTGAGGAGCTTCAGGTACAACATAAGCGAAGTAATCCCTACCATCCGCAGGCAAATGGCACTGTTGAGGCCTTTAACAAAATTTTGGAGACAACGCTGACCAAGGTATGTAACAGCAATGACGACGAGTGGGATCTAAAAATTCCTGTAGTTTTATAGGCCTATCGTAGTACCTACAAATGACTCACATGCCAGACACCGTTTAAGTTGGTTTATGGGCAAGAGGCAGTCATGCCGATGGAGTATATAGTTCCCAGCTTGCACATTGCCGAATCCCTCACTTAGGAGCAAGATAAATTGGTGATGATGGGAACCACCAAACCTTCCAAATACTAATATTTGGTTGTTGGCGATTTGAAGGTGGATTCAAAAAAGAAATAAAAAAGCTAAAAATCCACTTGAGAAAAAGAGAGACAAGGCAAAGTCTCAAGAGGAGTCCTGAGGCTCCAAGAAGAATCCCCAGAAGAAGAAGAACAAAGGATAAATGAGCAAGTGTGCATACTACAGTAAGGGCTATCATTTTGAGAGCTCTTGTATGAAAAATCAAATCGACATGTTGATCCAACTCCTGGAGAAGAACAAAATCTCCCTTCCTGATTGCTCAAAGAAGAGGGAAGGAGGATCAAATTCAGGAGACAAGAAAAGAGTACATGCCTTGGTTGCTGGCACCTCAATCTCACCTAGTTTCAGCATTGATTCTAGAGCTTCCATACATATGGTTTCAACAAGGGAGATATTTTCCTCTCTTGACATGTCGAAAGGTACACCAATAGTTTTGGGAGATAACTCTCTGACCGACAGTATGGGAAAGGGTAGGATTGATCTTGACCATGGTAATTTAAATAATGTGTTGTATGTTCCAAGTCTTGCCTCTAATATCTTGTAAGTGTATCAGATGAATCACACTAGGTCTCCAAAGAAAGTCATCTTCTCCCCCAATGAAGTTGAAATAACTGAGATTTTGAATGGTAAAGTCATAGCAAAAGGTGTTGTTGATCACACTTCAAAGGTATACAAGTTTTCCCATTTTCTACCCTACTCAAACCCCTCTTCTCTTCTTACTCATGGTAATGAAGAAAGCAAGCTTTGACATGAAATATTTGGCCATATTAACTACAAGTATATTTCTTATTTGAGTTACAAAGACATGGTCATAGGGTTACCAAAGATCAAGTTTTCTAAGGGAATATGTCAAGGTTGTATCCTAGAAAAACACCTAGAGCACAAGTATGAGAGAGCTAGTCATGAGAGAACCTCTGCACCTCTTGAGTTGATCCATAGTGACATTTCTGGTCCATTCCCTCATATGTCCATGATTCAAGCCAAATATGCACTCACCTTCATAGATCAATTTTCTAGGTATTGTTGGGTTTACTTCCTAAAGCATAAGTCTGAAGATTTTGACCTCTTCAAAGTCTTTAGAGCCTTGGTTGAAAACCAGTCTAGGAGGAAACTCAAGATCCTTAGATATGACAATGGTGGTAAGTATGTCAATGCTACATTCATGTAGTATTGAAAATATGGAAGTGTCAAGATGTAGCATTCTATTCCTTACACACCACAACAAAATGGTTTTGCTTGTAGAAAGAACAAATCACTGAAGGAGATGGCAACTTGCATGATGGAGGCTAAAAATTTTCCACCAAAGTTTTGGGCCAAGGCTATAAACTGTGCATCCTATATACAAAATAGGGTGCCACATAAGCATATTGATGGTATGACTCTTTTCAAATCTTGGAGTGGGCACAAGCCAGATGTGACCCATTTCAGGAAGGATTGCATTAGAATTCCAAATGAAAAGAGGAAGGATTTGCAACACCAAAGCCAAGAGTGCCTATTTGTTGGGTATTATGAATATTCAAAAGGGTACAAGCTGATCAACTTGAGCACTAACAAATATTTCATTGAAATAAGTGTTTAGTTCGAAGAAGAGCCTTTAGCAGCAGTTGAAGTTGGAGAGTCCTCTTCACCATCACAACCGTTGATTGTAAGTGAAGAGACTAATGAGTTTTTTGATTCTGATATGTCTGATAATGATGAATTAATTGCATATCCTAACATCCCTATAATACCAAAGTGGGTATCAAGGACCATTCATGTAGCCGGGGAACTAGCTGGAAATCCTAATGACACTACGAAAGACTAGATGTCAATTTGAGAGTGCCCTTTGTGTGAAAGATCCACTCTTTGTTGAGAAATGTTATTTGATTATAGATTCTGATCAATATACATATGAATATGAATCACATGATCCAAGATGGAAAACAGCCATGAAAGAAGAATTCAGCTCGCTCCAGAAGAACAACACATGGGAACTAGTTGATCACCCCCAAGGGAGAAAACTAGTGAAGTGTAAGTGGGCCTTTAAAACTAAGTTTTCTATTGATGGTTCACCTTTAAAATATAAGGAAATATTGGTAGCTAAGTGATACTCTTAGGTACATGGTATTGATTACAATGAGACCTTTGCACCAGTGGCAAAGATGGACCTCATAAGGATTTCTCTAGACATTGAACCTTCGAAGCAATGGAAGGTACATCACATGGATGTAAAGTGTGCCTTTATGAATGGATATCTGAATGAAGATATTTATATGAAGAAAACATAAGGTTTTGTATCCAATCCACCTTTAGTGTGTAGGTTAAAGAAATCATTGTATGGGCTCAAGCAAGCCCCCAGGGCTTGCTATGCCAAGATTGATGGATTTTTGTTGTCACTGAGTTTTGTCTATTTGGAGCTGATTCATGGTTTTTTAATGATTATTTTTCTCTATGTGGTTGACCTACTGATTACTGGAAGTTCAAATAAATAGATTTCCTCCTTGAAGGATGCAATGAACCATGCCTTTTCGATGACAGATTTGGGATTGTTGAGACAATTATTGGGTCTCAAAATTGATCAATTCCAACATAGAATCAAGGTTCATCTGTCAAAGTATGCTTCATATTTTCTCACCAAGTTCAACATGAAATATTGCAAGCCAAACAAGACTCCATTCCTTTTAAGAGTTAAGATTGAAGAAGCAGGTTCTTCTCCTATGGTAAATAATACACTGTATAGGAAGTTGATTGGGTGTTTTCTTTATCTTACACATACTCGAAATGAATTATCTTATGCAGTTAATGTGTCTTCAATATACATGGATCAGCCTCATGAGATCCATTGGAGAGCAGCCTAAAAGATCCCAAACTTTCTTCAGGGAACAAGGACCCATGGGATTTTCTATAAAGCAAAATTTGACTTAGAGCTAGTTGGATTTATTGACAGTGATTGGTAGGTGACAACATAGATCAAAAGTATACCTCAAGATATGTGTTAATTCTTGTAGAAGGACCAATTAGCTGGTCAATTAAGAAGCAGAGTGCCATAGCACTCTCATCTACAGAGGCAGAGCATAGGGGAGTTGTAAATGCAGCTACTCAATGTTTATGGTTGCAGAGGATACTTGGAGAATGTGGTTTCGAATCATAGTTTTCAACAGTGATCTATTGTGATGATAAAAGCACCATTCGAATCTCCACTGATCTAGTTCAAAGAAAAAGAACCAAGCACATTGAGATCCATATGCACTATATCATGGAGGTTGTGCATGATGGTACCATTGCTCTAATCTACTGTGCATCTTCAAAACAAGTAGCAGATATCTTCACCAAAGTATCATGTGAGAAGACCTTTAGTAATCTCAAATCACTACTAGGGATTGCTGATCATGTGGTGAAGAATGATTGATAACAAGATTTCCAAAATTTTGTTTCCTATCCGTGTTTAAGGGAGGATTTTCCCACTGGGTTTTTGCCTCTTTCCTTGGTTGTATGGACATGCAGTATGTAAAAGGGTGACTAATCCTTCTTGCTAGGCCCTATAATTTTCTGATATTTAATCATAAATTCAGGATTAAGGGGGTGTGTTAGAATAATCAACCCATATTTACCCATATTTGACATTAATTAAATCAATTTTGTCTTATTCCTAGATTCCCTCTCTATTCTAGTGTTGCAGCTGCAACATTTTCCCAGAATTGCAAAAAAATTTGGGACCCTCCTTTTGCTTAGAGTAGTTTGATTTTCTTCTTTGATTTGATCTAATGATTTTTTTAGAAAGATTTTCTAATGCTTGGATTGATATACCACTTGTTTTGATTCTTCCTCTAATGCTTGAAACAATCCATTGTTTGATCAAACTTTATCGTTGATTTTAAATGCGTTTCCAGCATGCTTGAATCGAAAGTTTATTTGGTTGATGCTCCCGCTGTTGCGGAGAAATAACGAGTCTTGACTTCGAATTTTCTTTCGATACGTTCGTTTTCACATCGGTTGTTTTTTGGTTTTACATCGGAACTTTTATTACAACCTCCTCCGCAATTGCGGATGACAAACTGTGAAGTTCCTAGATCGCCGCTTTGCGTTTTCGGCCCTGCCGTGTTATTTTCATCAATCCTTGAGTTGAGGGCTTCCGCCGTTGCGGCTGCAAAAAAATCTATCTTTCCCGGTTGTCTAGTTTTTTTAAACCCTGACGTTGCACAAGGTCGCTCCCTTTGTGACTTCGCCGTTGCGGCTGCTGAAAGCGCTAACCGTTCCTATCTTTTATTGTTTCTGCTTCTGATTCAAATCTTGCATTACGGAATGGTTTATCCTTTGAGTTTCCGTTGTTGCGACCCCTTGTCCCGCTATCGCTCCGATGTTCAGATGATTAGTCGTGCGATGTTCCACTGCGTATGTCTCCGCGGATAGATTAGTGATTTGGCCACCCAGCATTGCGAAAGGGATTACGCTTTTGACCTCCGATCCAAAATGTTCCGCGGTCCGATTCTTTCCCGTCACTTATATTTGTCCATATGCATATATATATGGGGCCGGGTTTGTATATTCTATTACTGTTGGGATTATCGTGAACTATCATAGTCATGGGCTGTCATTTACTCGCACTCGCCCGGTCCCCCACTTTCGGTACCCGCATTCCAGGTGTCTCAACCGTGAAGCTTGACAGGCCTCTCCACGTCGGTTATGCATCGTTGCCAGGTAGGATCTTGTCGCCCTACCTTGTTCCGTTTGAAGCGTTTTATTGATTTTTTGCCTACGGTTGGGTTTTTCTAGGGATGTTTTCCCCTCGACCCTCTTTATTCAAGCGTATATAATGGGGTGTGTATCATAGCCGTCAATATTGAGTCATGTTTCCCATAGGATGTTTTATGCCGCAGCCGTGATGCGTTTCAACCTTGAGCTTAGTGGTTGGGGAGATCGGTGCAGACAGCCGTTGTGCTGTCCGCACCAGTTTGCCTTGTTGGGAGATAGGTTGTTTGGGAAGGATTGTTTATGGCTTCCCTCGGTTTTTTGACTGGTTCCCCCCCCTTACATTGATCATTTCCTTAAAACCCTAGCCATTTTATACCACGCGGTTCGGGCGACCCGGTCCACTGTCGATGTCAAACTTGAGCCGATTAGGAATGTATTGCACGACGTAGCTTTCGTGACCATATATTGCATAGACCGCATACCTCCTGAGGACATGAAATTGAAAAATATTGCGTAGTGCTTCTATTATTCCCGCGTAGTGCGATGGTTATGGTACCCACAACGAATCCAAAATTTCTTTATTTTAATGTAGTTTTCGTTTTCTCACAAGAGTTCTATTAGTTAGGCCATTTGAGCTTATATACATGCACATATTTGATTCATTTAACTAATTGTTGTCATGGTACACATAGAAGGAGTGAAACGCTGCACTTTGTTATATAAATATTTTCAACTTAGATGGGAATGGCTTAATGTTTACAATGTCATATATGGCAGGAAGTTTTCGAATTCGAAATGTCAAAGAGGCAAAAGAAGAAGGCCCCTGTGGTCGAGGAAGAGACCGAAGTGGAGGTTATTACCAAAACTGAATACATATATGAGGACACCAAGTGTATATTTGGTGTGGATCCTGAGTACCAATGGGGAGAGATTTACAGGCTGATCTTGCACCGAGAGGTGCCGGATATGGGCTTGGAAGAAGAGGGCATATATGCCAATATCGAGAGATCTTCACTGATGAAGATTGCCACCAAGCCAGAGCTTTTCCCATTGTTTGAAGTAATTGGTTGGATTCTGCCCCGGGAAGACGTAACCACAATGATCCTGGAGAATGTTGAAAAACAGGGCTATGCTGCATATAGCCTAGGATATGTAGCTCTGGCCTACCACCTGCCAGAAGCGCAAATATTTCTGTCTGATGATTGGTTGAATAAAATTAGAATGGACCTTGTGGAGACCCTTAAAAGAATATCAGGAAAGCATTTCAGAACTAGGGCTACAGGAGAGTATGATACAACAAGCTTAAGGGCCCCATACAGGTGCATAGCTTTAATGCTTAACAGGATTTTTGGAAGAGCCCATGGCAGGTTCTTCAAATTGGAATGGGTGCCCATTATTTTTTATGTTGCAACCCAGGGGACCATTTTCAACTGGGCCAACATAGTATCAAACAGTTTATCTACCTGCTTGGCCTCAGCCTTGGGTGGAGTATCCCAAAAAAAGTCTGAATTCTATATGAGTTCCATACTTGTCGATTGTATATTGTGCAATCAGCCTTTCCCCGGCCTCAGGTGCATCTGGGATAGGGAAAGAATGCCTATCTATTCTGCATATAAACCACTGTGGGTTCACAAGTATCACATCCATTATTGAGAAGTCTGTGAACACTTCATCATGCCACTATATACGCTCATTTTCTTGAAGGAGTGTGATTGCATGTCAGAGGAGGCGCTGCAAGTAATTGAAGAATATGCAGACTACTATCTGACTGAGGATGGCCTTTACTTCAGGATGTTTGGAGGTTCAAGAGCACCTTCCTTGCTGCCCAAATACGCCACTGACTACATCATTCACAAGGAGGCAGTGAGGCAGGTCTTCTTGGATGGCATAGGAAGCTTTCTGTTTGAGCATAAGAAGGCTGCCTATCCTCCTTTACCCTTCAAGCTAGGAAGTTATAGGTTCACCAGATTAAAGAAAGTTGATGAGTTTGTAGAAGAGCTGGAAAGATTTCATTTTGGGGAAATGCCCTTCCACAGAAATGACTCCTGCAGTAAAGTAGCTGAACATTGCAAAGAAAACAATGCACATTTTGAATATACCCACCATTGGGATAGAGAAGAATCTGTCTTCCGAAATGCAATGAACATGACAGCCTTGAGGAGAAGGTTCAAAAAGAATATCTCCACCAAAGGTGGGAAGGGAGATGAATAAGTAAAAGCTGAGGAAGAAGCCAGGAGAAGAAATGAGGAGGCCCAAAGGCTGGCACAAGAAGCTGCAGGTTGGTTGCAGGGAGAAGAAGAAGAAAAAAGAAAAGTTGCACAGGAGGCAGCTAGAAAAGCAGAGGAAGACACAAGAAATGAAGCAGAAGAAGAGAAAAGAAAGCTTGATGAGGATCTTAAGAGACAGGAAGCAGAGAGGTTGAAATTGACTCAGACAGAGATTGAACAGTCAGTCTCTGACACAGCTGGTGGTCAGACCCAAGACATTGAAAACCCTAAGGTGTAGGACCCAGAAGTACCTGCCGCTAGCAGACTTGGACAATCTGTAGTCCCCACCCTTAAACTGATCCCTTTTGTACAGAAGGTGGGTGAAGAGATACCTGATTTTAACACCATATTCTATGACAGGGAAACCAAGAGAATAGTGAAGAGGACTGAAAAGAAGGTTGCAACAGGAGGTATGTCCAAGAAAATGATAATAGATACAACTGTGGTATATGGGACAGACCAAGATCCCAGATTCACCATTAGATTCGGAGCTGCACTGATTCACGCTTCGGAAGATAATGTAGACAAGATTATGACAGACTTGGAGCAATCCAAGAAGTCCTCTACTCAGCTGAAAGAAACATTGAGAAAGGAGAGAGAGGAAAGCAATAGGCTAAAGAGGAAATATGAGGACATGAAAAGGGAGATGACTTCCTCAAAAGATGAATTGCAACTCATCCAAGCAGAGAGACAAGCTAGTGAAGCTGCACAAGAGCGTCTGGAGAAAGTGCATCAAGAGTATCAAGAGCTCCGGGTGGAGAAAGAACAGTTGCTGGGAAAGATAGGAGACTTAGAGCAGCAAAAGACCACCTTAGAAGCAAATGAACAGCAGGCTCAAGAACAAGAGAGAAATATTCAAGAGCAAATTTCTTCTTTAGCCATTGCTTTAGAGGAAGCAAGGGAGCAGTAGGTCAACCTCCAACCATTCAAAGAGCATGTGTTGGCACAAAAGGCCAAGATGCTGCAGCTGTAGACTGCCATAGAAGAGGAGAGATGTAAAGTTCTGTAGGTATATGGCTGATTAGAGGAAATCCTGGAAACCTCCTCTTACTTTGTTGATAGATCTAAGGACGTCCTTGAAGTCCTGACTGCAAGAATGGCAAGGCTGGAAACTAATGAAGAAACTCCAGCAGAGATGCCATCAAAGGATCAACAGGCCCTCAAGCGGGATTATGACTTATTAGAATTTTCTATAAACACCGCAGAGGATTTCAAAAAGGCAGTTAAAAAGACAAAAGGAGCCTGCACATAGTTCTTCAGGAGGCTCCTATTACCTACAATCGGTGCCAAACAGAGGCCGAACAGAGGCTTGATGTTTTCCTGGACCACAACTCATTTGTGGAGATGTTGCAGAAGAGATATCAGGAGGAGGAAGCGAAAGTACATCATATTAAAGCCCTGGATGATCAGATCTTGAGGAGTGAAGTAGATCATTCAGCCATCAGTGTGTAGCTTTTGGAGGATCAGCTTCAGTTGAGCACAGATAGAATTGAGGCTATAAAGAACCAGGCTGTGAAGTTTGAGATCAACATCCAGTTTCTGGAACCTTGTGCCTTTGAAGGCATCGCCTTTGAAGCTTTGGCATGGAAGAAGTTTCTGGACACCCAAGTGGGACCCTCCTCGTAAAAGATTGGTCACTTTTGTGACTTGTAACGATTTTGTAAAAACATTTGAGAAAAGTGAAACATTGGAGGTGAAGAGTTGGGAAGCCCAAAGGTTACTTTGGGCAACCCAACAGTCTCACCCTTTTTGTATAAATGTAGAAGGCTTAGAAGGAATAGGGGCTTTTTCCCAGTTAGACATGTAAAGCGATATTGTAAGAAGAACTAATTTTTTTTTTTTTGCAATAAAGAATCATTGTTTTCCTGTTGGAGAAAGAGTGGTGGGACTTTCAAATGTTATGCTGTGGATGGTGGAAAGATGAACTATTTTGTTTTTCCAGCTTTGTGTCCATCAATTGTGAGATCGTTCTAACTCTCAGAGCCTATGTTCTTGTTTGAATGATTTCTAGTTTATTCTGTGGATTTACCACCATGAGTAATGCATGCTATTCATAAACAATTGGCTATCTGATTGTCTAAATATTTTAATTGTTCATGTGTTGTAGGAAGGAATATCAGCTACCTATAATTTCTCATTATAATGCATGCACATTACGCATCACTCATATAATAAGTTACAATTTGGCTCCCCAGGGATAGATAGATAGATAGATAGATAGATAGATAGATAGGTGGATAGTTAGTTTACTTTATGGATGCATATGTGATTGAGATGCTTGTGAGTGCTAAGACGAGAGGTAAGAACCTACCCATCATGTTGTGAATGCCCCTTGCATCCTTTATCACCCTGCATGGTTAATTAGGCACTTGCATATCATACTTTAAGTCAAAATACAAAAATACACGGTGGACCGGGCCGCAACTGGTAAAACCTTTGTTTTTGTTACTTTGACCTACGGTAGCCGGACCGCAAACCAGATGGATTCCCCATACCAAACAGTCACGGGATAGTTGGGAATTTTGACTGGGGAGAATCCCTTGCTGTTGTTGCCTGCGAATTTCTAGGCCTCAACAGCTAGTAGGATTCTACATGTTCCTAGAAGTCAATACTTGCTAAACTGGGTCATGGAGCGCTTTGGAATCATCCTGGAAACATGTCTATCACGTCTTCTTTATTCCGGGTTCCTTAAAGCGCATATCTATTTTTTTTGAAAGTTTCCTTGCTTTACAATAGTTTTAAGGCATAAAGGAAAAGCTTGTCTAGGGGAACTTGCCTTGTGTTTTGAACACATCATCCTCCTTCATTTTGTCCAAACAAAAGCATGAATGACTTGTCTTTCCACCACTTATTAGCTTCCCCACTTGATTTATCTAATTCGTGAGGATCTTCATGGATTTGGAAAGTCCTTTTTGCACCTCTGGGGGATTTGACTTGTTTTAGTAAGCCTGCTTTTTAACCAATTCGAATAGCAACCTAGTGCTTTCGAATATATCATGTAATTATATATTTGAGCAGCCTATTAATTCATATGGTTTTCTTATGTACACTTATTCAATACATGATTAAGTTATGCTCTAATTTCAGTCTCCTTTTGTGTGAATTTTGCATGTTTGATTAGCAATTTTGTGAGTGTAATTGATCTATCTCTTGGGTTCAATTTACACAGAAACATGGAAGTGACTGGCATGATAACTTGAACCCAATGGTATAACAATCATGATGTGATGATTCTTATAGTGAGAAATGATTAAATCCATGGAATGACTCAACGTAACATGATGGCACCTAAGATGAAACTTGATAAGTGTGCCAAAGGGGGCATACAAAAGTGAAAATAGTGAAATAAGGTATGGAGTCCATGATGGGGATGTATATATGTTTATGGGTATAATGACTCTAGTCAAAATATCACAATCAAATATTTGATGTCAGCTAATTTATAGGACGTCATAGAGGGAATAATGGACAACTTTGGCGTCATTAGAGAAGCATAACCATAATTGATGACAATAAAAAATGATGTTGATGTGTTTGTAAATTTGGAATGTATTCTCTTGTATATTGTATTTCATTATACCTTGACGGAGATGTTTGTTTCTTCGATTGGGAGAGTCATTAATATAATAAATTCATGTAAAGTCATTGAGGTTAACCCTCTATTGTAAGTCGGGGAAATAGTCCCCACAATTGAGATGAGGTTAACCCTCCATTGTATGTCGGGGCATAAGTCCCCACAGTTGAGGGGCATTAGGGTTATTAGACTCGCCTAGAGAAGTCATCCCTGTAGCATAAATGTCAAGTGGAAAACAAGTATAAATAGAGAGTGAGACTCTCTATTTGAAACACACACTCACTCAATTGTAGCGCATGAGTGAGAGAAGAGGAGCTCGCACAAGTGAGAGAGAGGAAAGTTGTCGGAGATCATCTTTGTGTTTGGGTTTTACTTTTGCTATTAGTTCTCATTCTATCTCTGAGGAAGTTGTGGGGTTTTATCCTTTATGGTTTCCCCGAGGAAAATTCTTTGTGTCTCTTGTGATTATTTCTGTGCTTGTTATTCTTAGATAAGATCTTAGATCATATTGATTAAATGATAAAAATCTAACATGGTATCAAAGCTAACCTGAGAAGAAGACACTGTGTAGCTGCAGAAACTAGGGATTCTTATTTTTGGGTCTCTCTCCACATATCATCAACAAAAGGAGGCTAGGTTGACTTTCCATTGAAGGGCGCATATTTCTGTCGAAGTAGAATCTAATTTTGAGCATTTTCAGTTTTTGACCCGTTACTATTGCGGTAAATTAGGGATTTTCACAGAAGAGGAATTTTTTAGTGAGCCAACATAGGATTTGTATCCTCCTAGAAATCTAAATTTAGAGACCAATATTTTAATTTTTGGTTGGGTAAAACTATGGGAAAGTCAAACCCTAATTTGACCCCAGACCATAAAACCCTAAAATACTAAAACTAGTCATTTTGGTGAATTCATTATATCTCAACATTGGAGAAGGACCAGGAGCCAAAAATTTGACAAGCCAAAGATAAATTCTTGATGTACCCTATGTAAATGTTTCAACCTCAAATTCGCTATATTCTGGGAGATATGATTCCTCTAAATTAGGGTTCCAACCTCTCCCAAGATTCATCCCTAAACATGACACCTAGGGAGAATTGCTATATCTCGGGATACGAAGGTCCAAATTAAAAATTTCAAGATTTTCTAGATAGGAAACGAACTGTAATTGCTGTGGTAAAAGTTTCATACCCAAAAAGTGAAAAAGTGACATGTGGTAGTCTATACAAGTTCGCTATGCTGAACAGTCCTGAAACAGGTCACCTTGGGAAAACTCTCATAAGCCTCAATTGGTTAAACCAATTCTACTCAAACCTATGGTGTTGGAAAGAGGACAGATGAGGAGACATTAGTGCAAATTTTTGTACACATAAGAGCAGTACTTTTGGATATATTGCAGAAACAATATTAGGAAATTCTGCAGAAGAAATTGAAGAAAGCTAGGACATCAGATATTTTGTAGTTCTGATCACAGTGTTGGGAAAATGAGTATGCGGCTCAGCTAGCCTTGAGGAGGAACATATTTATATCTGATAAGATCTGAAAGATTCTAATTTATAAAAATTAGGGTTTCTCTGACAAACCCTAGATCAGCCAGATCTGGAACTAGGACAGACACCTCAAATTGGTAAGATTTAATATTATGCTATTTACATCTAAGGTTCTCATTTCAAAATGACCTATCACACCAGCTTGATGAAAAGCTTGGTGAAGCTAACAACTTCCAAGTATGGAAGTATCAGACCTCCATGATCAATACTTCAGTAAGAAAGTTCTAGGATCCAGAGGGAGATGAGTCTAAGGCTAGAGCTAAGAGAATCATTGCAGATTCTATTAAAGGTCATCTCATCCCTCATGTGTTATCCTTTAAGACACCAAAAGGAAGTGTTTGATTCTATGATGAAGCAATCGAAGAAGAAAACAATATTGTTAATCCACCTTGAATGGCCTCCCAAGATCATGGGATTAATTCATTCGAGGAATGTGTGCCAGAAGGAAGTGATTACCATCAGCAGACTCTAAGAAGAGTGGACAAAATAAGAATATCAACTCATAACAAAAGAAGAGAATATGGGAGAAACTGAAGATCAAGCTCTCACGATTCAGAGAAGATCCCTCAAGAGATGAGGAATACAAAGAACTCAATTCTTGAAGAACCTCTTATCCATCTTAGAATTTGGATAAGAAATGATGCTGTTATGAATGAAGAAAATGATGAAGCAGAAGGATTAAGAAGGAGTCTACCCACGAAATGAATAAAGATAGGTATTCAATTGTCATTTCATGATATTATTTGGTTATGTATTTTTTCATTTTCAGTTGATGTATTATGCATGATAGAATGTTTGCATTAATGATAGTATACTACTAATATGCATGTGATAGGTAAGTATCCCATGGTGCTATACAACTCTCCATTTCTACTTATATAGAATGAAACCTCTTCACTGACATATTGGATAAGTGCACAATCTCAATGATGTCATGGTAGAGATGGAAGGCATCTAGAAAGTTTCCATGAGATATGGATGAATGTTGCATTGGATAAAATAGTTTCATGATTATATCTTTATGCATAAGAATTTTCCATTATGAATATTCCTTATGAAATGTTTCTAACCATACATCTAATGCATTTGACTTGTAGGAAATATTGTGCACAAACACCTACAAGAAAAGAAGGATGAGACTTGCTCTGAAGAACAAGTGACGACAGTTCAAGAAATAATCCAAAATGAAGAATAATATGATGAGACTTGAAGAGGACTTAGACACATTCTAGTTATGTGACATTGTTGAGCGACATCACTGATGCATAGCCTTCCAGCTATGAAGAAGTAGCTAAGAAGAAAGGGAAGGAGAGTACCGTCTCAAGAAGAATGATGTCTAGGATGCGGTATCGAGACCTGAAGGGAAGTTTGTAGTGTCTTCCATATGGATCTACAAGATCCAACATGTAGTAGATGGAAACATTGTGGGATACAAGGCAGGATTCATAGCACAAGGCCTCTAACAGAAAGAAGGCATAGACTACGAAGAGACATTTGTAGCCACTAGAAGTTAAGACACATGACAGGAAAACTCATGTGTGCAAATTAAAGAAGGCCTTGTATGAGCTTAGAAGGCACCTGGGATAACTCATACATGAGGATCTTGAAGATCACCTAGAGTGATGAAGATGTTATCCTTTGCTACAAGGTTGAATATGATAGCCTATAGACGATGAGAAGCTCATAGATGGGTGTGAGAAGAAATTTTGAAAAGGTTCAAGATAGAGTATCTTAGTATCCAGTGACCCTAGATGGATACATATAATATTAGTAGTAGAGGAAGCTACTTGTCACTCCAGTACATAATGTTTCAATACATATAGTATGAAAGGCAGAGGGAGAATGATGCTCCGCTTCAGAAGGAGTGACTACAGAAGATCCCTAGGTTCGACATGGTACAAAAGGATGGACAGCTTACTAATGGTTCTAGGATTTATCGAGAGTAAAGAGGATTCCAACCTTTACTTCAAGGTTGAAGGCAGAATATTAGTGATGCTCCTATTATATGACCTATTCCTGACAGGAAAAGAGGAACTCATTAGAGATGCAAGAAGGAGACTTGCTGTTGAGTTTGAGATAAAGGACTTGGGTATGATGCACTACTTTCTAGGCATGGAGGTGTGGTAAAGTGTGGATGGAATATTCCTTGGACAAGGGAAGTATGCAATAGAGATCTTGAAAAGGTCTGGGATGATAGATTGCAAGGCCATGGCCACATATATGGCATCGAACATGAAGCTATTCAGTGATTCTTCATCAAATATGGTTGATGCCATGATGTATCGTTAGATGATTGGGTCATTGATGCACCTAATGAATACAAGATCAGATATTTGCCTTACTGTGAACACATTGAGCCAATTCCTGACAGATCCAAGACATGTTCACCTAATTGGTGAAAATAATATTCTGAGGTGCCTGAAGGGTATAGTTGACTATGGGATCAAATATGAAGCAAATCAGAATATTAACTTGGAGGGTTATGTGGATTTGGATTGGGTAAGAAGTTCCATTGGTAGGATGAGTGCTTGGGGTGTTGCTTCAGTATGGGATCAAGTGTGATCTCTTAGTTTAGCAGAAAGCAATCCTACGTGGCATCGAGTACAACCGAGGAAAAATATGTTGCCACTTGCTTGACTACTCGGGAGAGAGGAGGAGTGAAGCTCCAGTTTGTGATCTAGATCAAGATGTCTTGAAAGAGGGAGTTCTAGAATAGCCAGTGAGATAGGTTGTCTGAGCATAAAATTTTGGTGAAGCTTGTAGGTTGCTCAGACGTAAACGGTCCTGTAGGTTGTCCTTGGATGTAATCAGTGCTAGCAAAGCTCACAGGTTATCCTTGGACATAATCAGCCCTGATGTGATTCTATGCTAGAAATGGATAGAGTGAAGTTTGAGTACTTCAGGGAGAAGGTTGGTGTTCTCCAGATTGAGGTTCCTTCTAAGGAGAAGTGATGAGTCCAAGAGCCTTTCTAACATGGTGGCAGGATTGGTTCCTCCCATGGTTAGATGTAAGTGTTATTCATTTCTAACATGGTGGCAGGATTGGTTCCTCCCATGGTTAGATGTAACTGTTGTGCCTTTCTGACATGGTGGAAGGATTGGTTCCTCCCATGGTCAGATGTAAGTGTTGTTCCTTTCTAACATGGTGGAAAGATTGGTTCCTCCCATGGTTAGATGTAAGTGTAGTGCCTTTTTGACATGGTCGTAGGATTGGTTCCTCCCATGGTCACATGTAAGTGTTGTGCCTTTCTGACATGGTGGTAGGATTGGTTCCTCCCATGGTGAGATGTAAGTGCTATTCCTTTCTGACATGGTATCAGGTTTGGTCCTTCCCATCATCATATGTAAGTTCTATGCCTTTCTGACATGGTGGAAAGATTGGTTCTTCCCATGGTCGAATGTAAGTGCTGTGCCGTTATAACATGGTGGAAATATTGGTTCCTCCCATGGTCAGATGTAAGTGTTGTTCCTTTCTGACATGGTGGTAGGATTGGTTCCTCCCATGGTAAGATGTAAGAGCTATGCCTTTCTGACATGGTGGCAGGATTGGTTCCTCCCATGGTGAGATGTAAGTGCTGCACCTTTCTGACATGGTGGTAGGATTGGTTCTTCCCATGGTCATATATAAGTGTTGTTCCTTTCTGACATGGTCGCATGATTAGTTCCTCCCATGGTCAGATATAAGCGTTGTGCCTTTCTGACATGGTGGCAGGATTGGTTCCTCCCATGGTCAGATATAAGTGCTGAAGATATTGAGACCTACATTGAGGCTAGGCCTACATCCATCATGGATGGCTCTGTAGAAATTCCTATGATGAGCATAATTGAGAGATAACACCATTTGCTCGAGATAGCGGGAGCAATGATGATGATGATTATCCATCTTGATGATGATCCATATTTGATGATGATCCAGATTTGATGATGATACATCTTTGATGATGATCCAGTAATGAAGACTTGTGCTAATGAACTGTGTCAAGAGAATACCTTCCTAGTTAAGAGGGAGTGTCGATGTATTTGTAACTTCAAAATGTATTCACTTGTATGTTGTACTTCATTATACCCCGACGGAGATGTTTGTTCCTCTGATTGGGAGAGTCATTAATATAATAAATTCATGTAAATTCATTGAGGTTAACCCTTCATTGTAAGTCAGGGCAATAGTCCCCATAATTGAGTTGAGGTTAACCCTCTGTTGTAAGTCGGGGAAATAGTCCCCACAGTTGAGGGGTATTAAGGTTATTAGACTCTCCTAGAGAAGTCATCCCTCTAGAGTAAAGGTCAAGTGGAAAACAAGTATAAATAGAGAGTGAGACTCTCTATTTGAAACACACACTCACTCAATTGTAGTGCATGAGTGAGAGAAGAGGAGCTCGCACCAAAATAGAATTTGAGCCCAAAATCCCACGGCTTCCATGTCTAAAATTCAACATAAGCATGTCAATAATTCAACAACCACAATTTATTTTTTATTTTTTATTTTTTATTTTTTATTTTTATTTTTTTTCGTCGATGGCATGTTGTCGGATAGTTGACCACATGCCAAACCCTGTCAAATTGTTTACATCATACATCGTCAAGTTTCTGACCCCCATATTGTAAAAAATACCATTTATCTTTGTCGAATCTGAGATAGTTCCTTTGTAAAATTTCGGGCTTATGCTGTTGAATATCTGACTCCCATTGTGTCAAAAATATGACTTATCTTTATCGAATCTGAGACAGTTCCTTTGTAAAATTTTGGGCTTATACCATCGAATATTTGATGAGTGTTAGTTGGTTTGCTGACGACATCCGATGGATCACTCTTGTCGGACTTATGCCAACCTCCTCGACCGATATTCACAGAGCGTCAGATAACCAACGGGATTCTGTATAGTTAAAAAAAATATACCACCTATTTATCAACTCCTATTTATCTCCCACCCAGAGGATTAATTTTTCATCACTAAACAGATAAAGAAGGGGGAATTAACTATTAAAAACAATGCAACCCATGCACACAAATGTATATGTAAAAAAGAAAACATTGAAAAATAAATTACTCATTGTACGTTCAGGATTTCTAGGCCATTGTGGAGGAATAAGAGATCCTAAATTATGTTGGGGAAGCATCTAAAAACATTATTATATGAATAACATTCAACATATAAGTAGTATATATCAAAGAAAAAAATGATGTAAGGGGATCATTGGAATCACTGAAATCACGTCTCTTTTGTATGTAAGGGGCTTACCTTCAAACTTTGACATTTAAAAAGTTGCATCAATTGAATGAGGCATGTTTGAAGAATGCTATGGTGAAAAGTTGGTAGGAAAATGAGGAGCTTGTAGGTGAACACCAATTAAAAGACTGCAGTCATTAATTTTCTTAGCTTCTAAGAATAAGTTGTAGTCAAACTCTATTGGTTTACAAGCACACATTATATCACCACAAACACCTTGTTAAAATATTTACAGAGATGATATTTAAGCAGATGATGAGATACCATGTGTCGTTGCAATAAGGTGAATAAATTAAGGTGAATTGAACCTTGGGAGTTGTTATATTTTTAACATTAAGCTAGCATTATATTAGGATCTTTAACTGAGAGAATAACAAGCACAGTAATCAAACACAAGAGACAATGAACACAGTATTTTTCCTTGGGGAAACCATAAATGGAGAAAACCCCACAACTTCCTTAGAGATAGAATCAACACCAAAAGTAAAACCCAAAATAGTAAGAAGATCTCCCAACAACAGTAACCTTCTTTTTTCCTAGCCCCAGTGTCTTCTTCTTCCTCAGCTATGTGCTACAACTGAGTGTGAGTGAGTGTGTGATAAATAGAGAGGCTAGCTCTCTATTTATACTAATTCCTAATTGACTAAACCCTACTACGACCGAATTCACTAAGTGAGTCTAACAACCCTAATGCTCCGAAACTACGGGGAATTTAACCCTTGAACAATAGGAGGGTTACCCACCTTGACTTGACATGACTTGTTAACATTATAGAAACTCCCGATCGGAACATCATGGCATTACATGACTCAATTACATTACAGACACATCCCAGAATAAACATCGGGGTATAATACATAAGAAATACAAGTGAATACATTCTGAAGTTACAATTACATCAACAGGAGTCACCAAAATGATGGCATGATTTTAGTCATTTTACCTTTCACATACAACAAGGAATTAAAAAAGAAAATAATTCTACAAAAAAAATATACGGTGCATACTATTTTTTAAAATTCAACACATATTTTCCAATAAAAACCTGTATTTATCATAATTTATCTTGTTTCTTTACAAATTGGTTCACAATGGATGTTTCACATCAACTATCAAATATCAAATACTAACAACATGCAAAACCAATCAATCAGATAGGAGTTTAAAATAGAGAACAAATATCATAGAACTAGTGTTGAGAATACAAACCTAAAAGAGAATTCTTTGGAAATGTCAGGAACACATAGGCTAATGCAAGTAAACTAGGTGAGGGGAATAAGCTATTCTTGAATCTATTTGCTAAGAAGAAGGGGTTTTCCAAAACCCAAAATCATTCAACTATTTTCTTTTAATATTTCAAATAAAACCACTTTCAATTATTTCTTCCTGCCAATAATATGTCAACCTAATAAGGTAGAATTCACTCCAGAATTATAATCAAGGATGTAGACATTTTCAATGCTCACAAAAAGATAGCAGATACATCTTTATACTAGTTATAGTCATATGAAACTTACATTAATGGTGTAGGAGATGAATTAAAGAGTTAGTAATATTACTTTTAGGATGAGTTTAATCATTGTTCTTTCATCCCAAAAGGCAAATCCATAGGCATGCCAAAAAAGAAACAAACCTGTCCACTTTCTTCCAGAAGTTCATATTCCTAAAATTTAACATCATGATCAGCACTTCTAGTTATAAAACCTAATCCATTGAGTGTTGGTACAAGAGACCAAACATTACCAGAATGAACTTATACAAATTTTATTCATTCGTGGACTCCAACATCAAAAATTTATAGTGTTCCAACTTCGAGCTTCTGTACCAACAACCGCATGACGATTCCTAGGAACAAAACAACCACAAAGACCCTAACCAACTTCTATTGTATGTAGACGTGAACAGGTACTTGGGTTCCAAATATTAACTGACTTATGGTTTGTTGACATAAGTATTTTATTGTCAGAACTTAGTACGAGACTTATAACGTCAGGTCCATAACCTATGAGTATCAAGATCCCAAACCTTAAAAAAATTGTCTTTAGAGGAATTCACAAGCTTCTTTCCAGTTTCTAGGAAAGCACGATCTATCACCTGCAACTCAATAAACATGGCTAAAAATATACCCATAGAATTAAGACATGATACAAGTGATAGATATAAAAAATGGCAGAGATTTTGATGGAAAAATAATCTCCAAAAGGGAAACTAGAAAAAGATCCTCAATGTCCTTCTATTGTACATATACTTCAAACCTGATCTCGGTGAACTAAAATCTGGAAGAGTCCTGCTTCACCCACCACATCACATATGATAACGTCTCTATTTGCTTCCATATGCAATAAAATAGTCTATTTTAATATAGAGAAGGGAAGTTGTGGAACCTTTATGACCATTTAGAGTGGTCTCATAGGTACCTTTAATAATATCCCAAATTATTATACTGCCATCCACATATACACTAGAAACCTACAAAGAGAACATAAATATAGACAAACTTAGATAAGTTTATACTTTTATATTAAATTTGTGATGAAAAGAACAAACAATTTATGCAATAGTAAAATCATGAAGGTAAAATAGTCCCAAAAATAACGAGTAAAACCATGGGTTATTTTGAAAAATATTGTGGCAGTCTCACAAAATAAAAGGTAATAGAATCCTACCCTTATAGATGAAAGGTACATATCTTTGGAAAAAATTGACAATAGTATACAAATAAATTAAAGGGAAGTTTTATTGGAATCCTATAGAGACAACAAATTGATATTATGGAGGATGGAATCTTGGTAGAACCCCTGTTGTCAGGAGTTAACATGGAATAAGAAGATGGATCCAAAGTAAAACTCTAAGAAAAATTGTATGTTTCATAAACTAGGAGAAACTTGAATGTGCCAGGAGGCAACAAGCAACAAACAAAAGCAATATCGAATGGGTCAGAATATTTTCAAAACCTGATTTCACAACTAGTAATTGAAGTTAACATTGTTAAATCTTACATTTTATAATTCACACCAGTCAGTGAAGAAAACATAGATAATTTACCTATCAAAAAACTTAAAAAGTCACCCATAAAAAAACTTAAAAAATATTTAGCATAAGCATTGTATATTGAAAAACACAAAGTATGTGTATAGATTTTAATGTACATTATAAAATGCTTCTTTTAATTATTAAATTGAGCAAAATATGTACATATGGCTTCTCTGAGAGAGGAGATTCCCTAGATGGTCGAGTTTTAGGCTGCATGACCACTCATTTTGATAGATATTTTTCTTTTCTTGTGGAAGAAGAGAAACAAAGTCCTACTTAATACAAAGGACCCTTCTAGGTCTTGTCATGGTTTGACATCTCCTTAAATCATTAAGTCTATCCTTGTAGATCAATGTTCAAGTACAAAATATAAGGATGGAGATGGCCCACCTACAAAAAGTACTAGAGATTTAGGGATGTGCCCCTAAAAATGCCATTAAGGAAAATCCTTGTAAAACTCTATGTGTCTATCTTTGGAAACATCAATGTAAAGTTACATTTAAGGATAATCCCCCTTTTATAGTTTAAGGATCCAATAAGGATGATTTATGTATTCCTCCTATGTTATTTTTACAATTCTAGGTAAGCCATAAAATAAAACCGATACTTTGATGTAGTTGTGAAGTTGTTGATAGCCAGGACTCTTTTTCAAGTAGATCTACAACTTAGGTCCTTATTTTAGAATTTTGGAGATGTCTTCCCAAATGATTTGTTACCCATGTTAACCCTGCCTCATGAAGTGGACTAGTGAGTTGAAATTGATTAAGTGATTCATCCAACTAGCCAAATTTCATATAAGCTTAGATATGGGAATAAATATGAGACATAGAAGAAATTCCAACTTTTCAAGTCTCCATTTAGAGGGATAATGTTTCTAGTGAAGAAAATGGATCAATTACATTATATTATAAATCCAGCCAACATGCCAAAAATGAGACATGACTTGTGCACTATGAAAAAATATGACATTATATAAAATTCATTGTTGAATGAAACAATAGACACAAGGCCTATATATTTTACATTGCAAACGACATGACCTCATCCTATATATTTTAAATTGTTAATCATGCCATCCTTGTCCTATAAATCTAGCAATTCATTTTAGAGAAGAAACTCGAAAAATTTATGTTGCTGCTGATGATGATGGTGGTTAACGTCCACTAAGACCAGAATTTGGTCTATTGGACCTAAAGGAACAAATTAATTATTTTGTTTTAAAATTGTATTCCTATGCTCAAAGAGCTTGGAGAGAAGCATCTCGAGCTCACTATAATTTTGACAAGTTAAAAGGCTAGGAAGGTTGGTATTGCAACAAATATTATGAAACTGAGATCTAATGTGGGTGTACGCAGGGCACTCTAAGAGGAAGTAATTTTCATCTTCAATGTTCCTATTCACACAAAGACGACATATCCTTTTCACCCATGGTGTTTTAGGAACAAATCAACGACTTGTTTCGCTATGGAGCTCATGAGAGTTCGTTCTTATCTTGGATATATTGGTTTTTTAATTTGAACTAGTTAAAAAAGAGATATACCTTTGATATTCTAGAGTAGGGTTGATGAAATCCTTATAATATCTTAAGTTTCTTTTAGCCTCTAAATATTTCTCACACCACAGTTTCTCTTTAAACTTAGAAGTACCAATATTTTTTACTTTATTAATATTTTGCAACGCAATATTTTCGTCGATCTCCCAGTTCTTTAACCAGGCCTTGGTATCTTTATATAACCAACCTCACTTGAGCCTTAGGTGTTTTTGGCTAGAATTAAAAGCTAGCTTAGGAAGTCTATGGTCTCCTGTGTTATTGATTTTGTGATTGTACAATAGGAGCCTAGTCACAGCTAGGCTCTCGATAGGGTAAAGACCCACTTCTATAAGGAGAATAGGATAAGGTGTATTGCTTTTAATTTTGAGGTTATACGTTATAAAATGTTTCTAGATTTTCTCAATATTTCTCGAAGATTCTCTCGAGATGTTGCAACCCAAAACCTCACACCCATACAAGATAATAGGAGTGACTAAAGTTTCAAAGAGGAGCTTCTTTTTATCTCACATCACAAGGTTTGCTGCTTTACAATTATTTTCAAGACCAAAGTAAGCTTTCCACCCTCCATTAATCCTTTTCTCAATGCTATAGTTCCAGTTGAGATTGCGATGAATATCAATTCCTACGTATTTGTAAGATGACACTTCCTCCAAGTTGCTATTGTCATACATAAAATTAGCGTGAGTTTCCTTCTTGGATTTGATAATCATAACTTTTGTTTTGTCAGTGTTGATAGTCATACCGATGGTAGAGAAGAAATCCTTAAGAACTTGTAGTTGCTTATCAAGATCAGATGGACACCTTTCTAGAAGAACAATATCGCCAGCATAGAGAAGAGGGATGATGACTATTCCAGATAAGAACATGCCAGCACAGTCTTCTTCTTCTAAGAAACCTTCTAGCTTATCGATGTAAATTCCAAATAGGGTAGGGGAGAGGGGGAAACCTTGTTTAAATCTGATATTACACCTAATATCTCTCAACCACCCCTCATTGCTCTTAAACTTAGCAATTACATTCTCATATAACCTTATTGCGGCAGCTCTCAACTCAAAATGAACCTTTAGATCTTCTAATATATTCCATAGGTTATTTCTAGGTATAGTATAGAAAGCCTTTCTATAGTCGACAAAGAAAAAAAATAGATTGGATTTTTTATTACGAAACTCCTCCACAATGATCCTATGTGTAACGAGGTGGTTCGTGGTTGAGTGTTGTCTTCCAAAACCCGCCTGGTCTTTAGCCCGCTTTCCTTTACTTTCAATCCATCTGCTGATCTTCTTTTCCAGAATAATACCATATAACTTGGCCAAGAGGGCGCTAATCATAATTGTCCTATAATTAGAGGGATTTTTTGTATCCCCACTTTTAAAAATAGGGATAATGAGGCTCTAAGTCCAAGGTTTAGGGAACCCTTGCTTTCCTGCTTGATCGAAAAGCTCGTGGATGTGAGGGATGAGGACATGACCTCCAATTTTTAAGATTTCTACCTGGTAATCTTCAATGTCCTTAGCTTTTCCATTTGCCATACGCTTAACCCCAAAATCTATATTTTCTAAAGACAAAACTTCTATCGTTGCGAGCAAGGTTTCAAAGTTGTCTATGACATTCAGGGATTCATAAAGCTTTTTAAGATAGGAATTCCAGTCATGTAAAGCAATTATATTATTATCTTTAGTTTTTATAGTTAGAATCTGTCTCCATAATTTATTAGGAGCCACCTTAGAGAGGTGTAAGAAATTTTCTTGTCTTTTATGAATATACTGTATTTTTTTTCTTTTTAGGTAGCGCTTTGTATATTTTTATCTTTTTAATGTTAAGAGACTCATCACGAGCTTCCTTAATTTCTTTCCTCGCATTTTTACAATCTTTATCATAAGAAGTGTTGGTTTTCCTATTTCTTTGATTACTTGAGACTTTAATTGAGAACTTGTTAATAGAATGTGAGAGGGAAGTTCACTCAATGAAAAGACAATCCCAGTGGTTACATACACCCTTACCCTTGGATAATGCTGAAATATAGGTGCATAGTGGTAAAGCACAACATACACTTTCCCCAATAATATTAAAACACTGTCAACCTCGTCAACCAACAAATACACCTAGAACTGTACACACAAATTTGAACAATTAGTTACATAACAAAACAAATGATGAGGAAACATAGAGTTTATGTGCATTACCAAAATAACTGAGTTTCATGATAAGTAAATGATATAAATTACACAATTTTAATCAGCTTAACATATCAATTAAATACTAATAAATGCAACATAATTGTGGTAGTTTTAAAATAAAGAGGCAAAGTATCACATTAAGACAGAGGACCATTTCCATGCATGATTTAGGGAAAAGTTGTGTACCGTATAGTTGACATAAAATTTTAAGGGAATGTTAGCAAGTCACATACAAGTCATCAAGAACATATGAGAAGATATATAAAGTCTAAGTTCTACAGGCTTTGAATTCAGAGAACAAAAGTGCCTCTGTAGGAGTTTTCAATCTACATAAAGATATGGTATACATAGGCACAAAAAAGATTGGAAATTGCAGGTTTACTTTGACATTGGAAGAAATACCAACAATGAGAAGCCTTGTCAAAAGCCAGTCACTTGATAGAGGGTGGGTCCAAGAAGAGCTCAATTCTTTGGTTCTGTAGGCTCTACAGTATATCCATTTTTCTTGAGCATCATCTGTATTGTTTAGTCTATGATAATTACATTGGGAATAAATAGTACTCATTGTAATTTCCAGGATATAAAAACTGAATTCTCATCAATGACATGTAAATGACATTACTTTTGAGAAAGACTCCTTTGTTTGGATGCCCTCTTCTTCTTTGAAAAGAAACCACATTCCTAGTAAATCTTGCTAAGATCATCCTTATGACGTGGGATCCCATGTTAATAAGGATGACCACTTTTATAAAATTCTGCATAAACTACATGATAGATCAAAGAGTTACATCACATGAACAATAGGCTAGCCTATAAAATATCGCCCTAAAAATTCCAATCACGAAAATCCATGTGAAACTCAGTCTGGTTATTTTTGGAAACATCAATGTAAACTTTAAAGTTAATTTTTGGGAAAATCCCTCTTTTAGAGTTTAAGAAATCAATAAGGATGGATTGTGTATTCCTCATATATTATTTTTACAATTTGAGGTAATCCACAAAAGAAAACCAGTACTTTGGTGCATTAGTGAAGTTATTGATAGCTATGACTATTTTGCAAGTGGATTTGTAGCTTAGGTCCTTATTTCATAATTTTGGAGATGTCTTCCCAAATGATTTTTTAGCCATGTTAAATCCTTGGGCATATCGTTGAATTCAGAAAAATCATCTTGGGGGTCTTTGAAGGAAATATTTTGGAACACAATCTTGGAGTAAGGATTGATCCTAAAACCGTGAAGGGTATCTAGGAGATTCTTTTTACTAAAAATAATAATCCATTCAATCTTTCTTTGGTTGCATCAACTATGTAAAGTGTTTCGTTCCCAATTTTTGTGAAAATTGGAAGGCCTATATCAAATATGTTGATGAAATATCACGACTTGAATCTTTCGTTCCTCTTTATATGAATTGGAAATAGTACTCCTCTCATATATTTCTTTGTTTCCAATTATGTTTTTTAAACCTCATCTATGCCTTTGTTTCCATTTATGTTTTTGAAGCTTTTGGTTACAACCAATATTGAATATGACGAAACATTTCCTTCTTCATTTTGGGAAAGATTTTGGTTAATTATTTTTGATAAGATCAAGTTTGAAGAAGTGGAGAGAAGAAGCAAAGAAATCATTTGCAAACATATCAAACAAAGTCTATGTTGTTTTCTTACAAAAAAATCATCAAGGGAGTGAGAAACCAATTACTTTCATGAGCAACGCACTTCAGGGGGAAAGGTTGAAGCACAGCCTCAATGGAAACACATTCTTATGCCTTAGTGAAGGAACCTAAATACTTTCATGATCACTTTTGGAATGCTAAGACAGTGTCCTACATTCCTCATCCCATGGTGAAGGATATACTTTTGCAATAGGAGAGTAGTGGGACAAGGGGTAGGTGGATCACCAAGATCCAGGACTAAGACCTTGAGTTAAATCCAACTACAATGGTTCATGGCCATATTTGGCCAGGTTGATGGCTAAGAGAATCCTTAATATAGTGGACAAGGACACCATGGAGGATATACAACCAACCAATTAAGAAATGAAATATTCTACAACCAACCAATTAAGAAATGCAATATTACCTTCCTTAGAGTGGTAATGTTCAATGTTTGCTTTCTAAAGTGGAGAATGCCCGAAAGTTCCTCGACATGTTCAGTAATTGTAACCAGGAATATTTCACGTTCTGTGGATATAATTTGTTCCTCTGGTCTGAATGGTTCAGATCCAAAACAAATGAGTGAACAACAAAGGATGAAGACCTTCCTTGGATGTCGTAGACACCTGGAATGCTACTTCGATAGTGAACCTGTGTACCTGCAAATAGATTAAACATGCAAACACATCAAACCTACCAGAAAATCATATACTTATCCATGTTAGTGACTAAGGAATCTAACAACATGTACATGTGAAATCAGAACAACAGTAATGTGCAATGGAAATCAGGTTTGCATTAAGATGTATGGAGAGTTTTACAACCAATGAAGCCTTAGTGTCGAAAAGCATCTCCACGAGACAAACACTTCATCCCCATAAGCTCCAACTTTGCTCTATATGCTCTCCAATGGTTTGGGCCAAGTGGTCAATCCAACAACATAACAATACCTCTATAGTTCTCCCCCTCAACCATGGACATGAGCTTATATTTATAGGGCTCAATGGATAGGAATGGTTGAGAGATTTGTGGATGAGGTGGTCTCTAAGATCCTATGATGGTCTCAAAAATGATTCCCTTATGATTTTCCCCATCATGATTGATGAGTGCCTCTTTTCGATTTTACGAGTTCAAAGAGGGTAACAAACACTCGATATAGCTCATTCGAAGACACGTCCAAACTCATATGTTTTACGAACCTGAGAGAGGAGGGGTTCGTTCCCAAAAATGGGTCTCTCAAAGTTTAATATAACGAGTCCAATGAAAGAAAACTTGGTATTGTTCATGTTTAGAGAGTCTGAATGACCACAAAAGAAGACTCCAAAGGGGTCCTTTTTCGTATGATTTAGTCCCTAAGGCTTGAAAAAGTGTAAAATCATACCTTAGAGAACTCTTCCAGTCATGGTTGGCTGGAGTGTTCCTTTTTTGTAAATAGTCTAACTGAACCAAAAAAGAGATAAACTACCGTCAGAGAGACTACTCTTCAAATGTTTTAATGAGCGTGAAGAAGACAAGATCGCTCGATAGTATTTTCATATTTAAGGAGCCCGAAAAGAGTTTAAAGAAGACTAAATTAGGTCTCTTTTCACTATGAGAGATTTTACGAGCCTAAAAAGAATAAAAAATAGACTCGGACCTTTGATACTGGGTTTCGAGAGCGTGACTAAAGTGTCGTAATAAACGCTCAATGACTTTTTTCGTTTTATGGTAGTACGAAAAAGTCAAAAGCAAACTCCCAAGACTTTACTGCTACTGTTCTTCTATCCTACAAAGACTCAAAACAAGTGTTAAATGCACCAATAACTAACATTAAGGGATTACGACTGATAAATTTTGAATAATAAGCGATTTTAAATCAAAACTATAGCATGTAAAACCCAAAAATGTGTATAAAAGTCATGTAAATAGTGAAAAATCAAATAATTTTACTATTTACCCATAGTGGAGAGCATTTGGATCACTTTCCTAGTAAGATCTTCAGTTGCTGATATCAGGATTTTTCACCGTTAGATTCAAGCACCGTCAGTTCTAGGTAACAGTTCAAAGCCTACTCTTCCTTTTCATAGTCTCAATTTTGATTTTAGATGATGTTTTGGGCTTGTATGGAAAGCCCTAAAATCCTGGAAGTGGGCACTGTGCTTATCCCTTGCGGGATACGCAGTACCTCACTAGAACCACGCCGAAAACAAAGCACACAAGAGGTGCCACCGCCTATCTTCAACAGCGCACAGGCGATGCCAGCCGTGAAGATATACAACTACTGACACAAGCAAAACTAGATCATTTATTTTGATTTAAATGATTAATAATGATTCTAATGGGTCTTGTGATTGTTTTTGGTAGGCTCTTGCTGATAAAAAATGGTGATATGGAAGGAAATACAACATGACAACGATGATGCTTTCGATGAAAGGAATGCGGGTTGCATAGCCACAATATGAGACTGTGGACTCCTAAAATTCTTCCGAACTCCTAGCATGATATCACATGAGCAGTTGCTTGAGCATATACTTCGGATGTGGAATCTGGAGCAACAACACTTTGAGGTTGGGGCTCATATTCTGATAGTACAGGTAGAGGATATCTACTTCTTGATCGACAAATTTCTATGGATTGTATTGTTTACGATGCAGAGAGTGACGGGAAGCCACATAGTGCACCAGGATTCTAGGGTGCACATGCTATATGCCATAGAGGCCATGGTACCTATAGTATTCAACTGGGCAAAATCCTTACTTCTGATATTCAAGGATCAGCTTACTAAGTGTCGGCAGGGAGAACTGAAGCAGTTTGGTTTTGGTTCCATTCTATCTTGCTTCTTCTTTGAGCGGGTATCATAGATGAGACCCCAGGTGGTATTTACAGAGCTGAGAGCATGGGACCCTCGCATGCAAAGGTGGGTCCGAATTATGGCTCGTACTGGAGCAAGCAGGGGGAAGGTGAAGTTCGGTGACCCATTCTTTAGATGGATGAGAGATCAGATCCTCATGGTGGAGGATTATGCTTATGCAGGTACAGAATTCAAGGGAGACCTTGACTTACTGCTTCCACCTGGTGGACAGTGGGGTGACATTGGTAAGAAGCAAGAAACCCTGAATGGAAATAATGTTTTTATGTTTTTTAATGTTTTATATTTTTTTATGTTAAGTAACGAGACCTGAATATTTCCATGCAGACGTTGGAGCAGCACGACCTAGGGGAGCTTCCCCATTGGATAGACGAGCTAGAGCCCACTTTGTATCGCAGGGCGATGATGTGACTGGGGAGTTAGAGGCAAACCTAGAGAGGTTGACCCTAGACATCCCTGACGCTTCCATTGATGACCTCCCTCTAAGGTATCAAAGACCTAGAACAGGAGTTCCGGGTCGATTTAGTAGAATGCTACGTAGAGTAGCTTGGGCAGTGATGTGCTACCAAAAGCATCACTAGACAATGTATGCATGATGTATCTACTGAAGGCTAATAGCTTCAGGATTTTGTATGGTGATTTTTACGTGAAATCCTGCGTGCTTCAGATGAGGTCTTGTGACCTATTTTTTTGTAAACATGTTCATATATATATATATACAGACTTTTACCTAGTGTTTATATGTCACAAATGGTGGATGTATTTTACATGAGTTTCATGTGTCTTTAATTTTTTATTTACAAAGAACTAGGTTTGATTTTAATGTCATGAATGGGCAATATGATAATCTAGGATGTAATTAGCTAATGAGTCAGCAACTACATTATGTTCCCTAGGGATATGCCTATAATTAATGGTTTCAAATGACCTTTATAACAAGTGTACCCTCTGGAAGATGCGGAGAAGCACAGGATTTATAATGGTATAAACATGGTTTAGATGACAAACCATGAGTTGTGAGTCCATTAAGACTACCAAATTACGAACATCTTGGGAGGCAACTTTAGTTAGAAGACCTATGATTGCTCGATACTCAGCGATGTTGTTGGTAGAGGGACCAATACAAAACGCTCCTAAACTGACCAAATCTTCAGCTAGGGAATAGAGGACCCAAGCAGCTGAGGCAATATTCAAGGTGTGGCAGCAAGCACCATCAGTGAAGCCATAGAAAACCATCTGCTTTGCATGACCAAAACATGGTATAAACAGATGCAGACACTAAACTCAAAACCATATTGAAAATACTAAAAGCACACTAAAAGTCAAGACATATACATATATACAAGATACTATCCAATAAAGACCTAGGAATAGTACCTCTTCAGGTACAACCCATTGCGATATTGCCCTAAAGGGATTCCATCATAGTCAACGAGCTTGTAGGCCCCTTTAGAAATGATGAAAGGACCGTACCACATGGACTTGAAATTTCCTTTCCCTAGTTTGTCATATCTTTGGTCGTAAGTAAAAACTAGGTCACCCTTGTTAAAGGCATGAGGTTGGATGGATTTATTGTACTGCGCCTTAACGCATTTCTTATGTGCCTCATTAGCCAAGGAAACATCTCTTTGAGTCTCTTCAAGGTTGTTCAAGTACAAAAATCTCTCTTCCTCTGCAAAAGTGTCTGGGAGAAGTTCGATGGCAAGTTTTAAGGATGGAATATGAAATTGATTCGGTAAGACAGCTTTGAGTCCATAGACAAGTTGGAAAGGTGTGAAACCAATAGTTGTTTTCACTGAAATCCTGTAATCCAAAAGAGAGAAGAAAATGATGTGGTTCTAGTTGGATTTATGATCTACAACCATCCGGTGAAGCATAGTTTTCAAATTTTTTGTAATGGCCTCTACCTAACCATTATCTTGTGGATAATATGGTATAGATTTTTCATTGAGAAAACCTAGCTTGGCACTTAGTTCCTCCATCATTTGATTACGAAAATGTGATATGTGATCAGTAACAATGGACTGCGGGACTCCAAATATAGCTGTGATATGATTGAATAGGAAGAGAGCGACAGTCTTACCATCTTCCACATATGTAGGCATGGCCTCAGCCCATTTTGTAAAATAGTCAATGGCTATGATGATGTAACCTTGCCCCCCGGCTGAGGTAGGCTTCCGATGCATATAATCAATCCCTGATTTGGAAAATTGGCCAACGGCAATGATGGGGTGTAGCGGAGTGGGATGTGAGCACTTTTTGGGATAAAAATGTTGACAAGGTGGGAATTTCTTAACATCCTCATGATAGTCTTTAGAGACTGAAGGCCAGAAATAGCTAGCGCAAAGGATTTTCTGGGATGTAGCCATCCTAGATAAATGACCGCCACATGCTCCAGAGTGGAAATCATTCAACACATGTTCAGCTTCCTCATGGGTGAGGCATTGCCAGAGAATAGAATCAATCCCACGTCTATACAAGGTATCATTAAGGATAAGGTAGTATTTCACGTGGTGATGGTTACGGCGGTGATCATCACGGGATAGATGTGGCTGAAATCTTTGTGTTTGGAGATAAATTATCATATCTCCATACCATGGGTTAGTAGTGCTTATCAGGAACAAAAATTCATCGGGAAATGAATCACTGGGCTCAGATTTCATCATAGCACAGGGAAGATCACACATGAACTCAGCAAAGACCAAGGATTTCTTTGATGTGGCTTTGGCAAATTCAAGATCAAACTCCTATAGTATGACTATCCATCGGGAGTACTTGCCACTGATAACCCGACGAGTCAAGATGTAATACATAGGGTTTTGGTTTGCTAATACAGTGGTTGTGAGGAGCAAAATGTAGGGAAACAATTTGTGTACAGCAATGACCGTGGCCAATGCTAACTTCTCCATGCATGAATATTGAGTTTCAAAATCCATAAGATTCTTACTAGCATACTAAATCATGTGCTCCTGACCGTTGGGATTTTCCTACACCAAAACCATAGCGATGGTAGTAGTGGAGGCAACAATATACAAGAGAAAGTCCTTTGAATAATCTGGGGGGGGTGTATTACGGGTAAATGAGTTAGAGCATGTTTGAGATTATCAAAGGTGCATTAGGCTTGGTCATCCTAGAAAAATGGAGTGTCCTTCTTGAGGAGATGCATATAACCGTGTGTTTTCTTTGCAAAACTACACATGAAACGAAGGAGAAAGTTTGCCTTCCTTTTCAAACTTTAGAGTTCAAGAAGATTGGTTGGGGCTGGCAGAGCTAAAATGGCAGCAATTTTTAAAGGGTCTATCCAGATGCCATCCTTAGAGACCACAAAACCTAATAGACGTCCCGTCTCAATGTAAAAAACACATTTATGCGGATTGAGCTGTATATTATAATGACGACATTTCAGGAAAAAATCTCTAAGATGACCAGGGTGGTTTTCCCGTCACTGTGAATGAGCAAGGAGGTCGTTAAGGTACAATTCAACAATATGTTTAATATCGTGAAATGCATAAGACATCGCATGCTGGAAAGTAGCTCCAGCGTTTTTCAAGCCAAAAGGTAACTTCCTATACACAAAGGTTCCCCATGGGAAAATGAATTTCGTCTTGTGCTGATCGGTGGGTAATATCTCAATCTGATTATAGCCAGAAAAGCCATCCATAAATGAGAAGATGAAATTTCTAGCACAGTTGTCGATAATCTGATTGATATGTGGAGTAGGAAAGTTGTCCTTGGGAAAATCTTTATTCAAGTCTCTAAAATCGATAAAAAATCTAATGGTTCCCTTTTTTTATTGACAAGGACAACGTTAGATACCCATTCCATCAGGGGTATAGGATAAATAAACCCAGATTTGAGAATTTTTTCTATTTCACCTTTAATAGCTGTAGCCTTCCGTGGATGGACTTGCGTTAGTTTTTCCCTGACAGGTTTAACCATGGGATAGGTTTTAATTTCATGGACCACAATGGATGGGTCTATCCCCAACGTTTCTTCATAAGACCAGGCAAAAATATCGTGGAATTCTTTGAAAAGTGCCTTGTATGCTTCAAATTCATCTGCTGAGCAGTTCTGCCCAATGTGAACATGCTCGATGGTACCAAGCTTGGCTGATATGTCAATCGGATTTGTATGAGTAATGTTGCAAAGGTTTCCTTTAGAATCTGTGTCTTACAACAATATAGGACTTTGAGGTTCTTTGACAATTTCAGTGGAAAACAAGGATGCAAAATCATAGTTAACCGAACTGGTGTTGGAGAGGAATAGGGATCTATGATGGTGATCCTCCCAAATGGACTCATTCGTATTCATAATCTCCATAATGGACTCATAAAAAGGAAAAGTTTTAGAGAGATAATACAGAATAGGAAGAGATGGTTCCAACTAGTAAGGCAAGTGGTAAGGATCCAAAGCCACCAAATGAAGGTCATCGGTGTGATCATCAGAAAGGGTTTGAATGGTGTTGTACATTTCTTCATGTGGACTCAATGAGGTGGAATCAACAATTTGTTTGCCCTTGGGATCACAATCAAATGATGCAATCATATTCACTGTTTCTGTATCTATGTTAGGAGGAGTGGACGGAAAAATTCCCATAAGGGATGAATCCTTCAACATGCCTACCCCAATCGACTGGTAAGGAGGAGGGGACTAGCCTAACATAGGGATGTTATTAGTTGTATAGGTTATAACATCCGGCATACAGAAATCAAGCTAGTCAATGGTAACAATTCTCCCTAGATGTGGAAATTGGACTGTTCAGAATACTGTCGAAGCGACAATAGTCATGGCATAAAACCAATTTATTCCTAGAAGGAGGTTGTAATCTAACAGGGCGTCCACTATTTCTACTTGAATAGAAATAGTTTTCCCCCAAGCTTGACTGCAAGGGCTGATATGAGACCATGGGGCTAGAAACCTCGTCCATCAAAGGCCTTCAAAGTCATAGGTGATGTCACAAGCTCGAGAGAGCCGATAGCTTTCCAACAAGATAGGGACAAAACTGAAGTTGAAGCTCCTTCGTCTAAGACAGTCCTAAAGACATGCTTTTCAACTACTTTCATGGTGATTTGGAAAGTAAGTTTGTGAGGTAGTCTAGATTTATAGTTCTTTACATTGAAATGAATCAAATTAGAATTGTCCATGTCTAAAGCTCCTAACATAGTTAACAGGTTTTTGCGTTGAGTAGGACAACTTTGGAGCACTTCTAAGGTAGACATTGCACATGGCGCCTGAGCGAGATCTTCAACTACATTATAAAATTGAGCAGCTCGAGAATTAGGGTTAAAAATAGCCTTCCTAAGAGTACTCTTGGGTGGACGTAAAATCATATCGAGAGTAGGCTTCTCGATGGTTAGGGGGACAGTAGACGAGGATTCTAGAGAACCAGTAGAAGGAGATTTCCCTGAAGAAGAATGGTCTTCTTTCTTGTCTGTGGGTTTGTCATAATTTTGACTTCGATTTTGCAGACTAATGGAATCTAAGGACATCATACGAATTTCCTCTGATGAACTAGAGTTTCCATGATTAGACATGTGGTCTATCAGTTGTTGTTGAGAGGGAAAAGGATCCGTGAGAATTGCGGGTGCGGGGTTTGTTTTCAAAAATTGGGTGATTTCGTCTCGGCGAGGACACTCTTTTGTGAAATGATCACCTCTACATAGCAGGAATGGATATTTCGATTTTCTTTTCCCTTTATCGTTATCATTGTTGGTTGGTTTTGGGTTCTCCTGTTGGTTTCTAGGTTTTTTATTTTTATTTTTACCTTTCTTTTTATTATTACCAGAGGTTTGAATACTCTAAATAGAATTAACCTCGGCAGAAACCTTAGGAGTCGAAGGAGTAGGGGTGGCAGTTTGGGGTTGATTGGTAGGTTTTTCTACTGATGGGGGCTGAAATGAACCAACAATCCCATCAACAGGGACTTTTGCTAGTGGCTTTGGAGGATCTGTGCTGGGGCGAGGATCTTGAGGAATCAAGTCATACAAAGTTCCGGAATGGGAATAGTCCAAGTCCAGATACTGGGCTCGACTAATGGACTACTATCCAGTAACTAAACCACCCATTGCCACATCTCAGGAAATTAGAGGCAACAAAGATTTGGTAAACCAATCAGCTAATAACTAATCCAGAATAGGAGCCTTAATAAGTCTTCTCCGCCTTCTCCACTCATGGATATGATCAGATATGTGGGTGGATGTGTTCTGTCACAGAGAAGTTAAGAGATCAGTACCTATTTCATAAATAATAGGAAGATGAAAGTGTGTAAGAAATATGGTTTCCAACGAGACAAAATCCACAAACGAGTGTTGCAGAAGTTTGATATACCATTTCACGGCTATACCGGTCAATGTTCACTTAAAGAGTCTTAAACGAACTGAATCATCCATAAGGGAGTTTGAAGAACACCATAGATGGAATGTCATGACATGGTTTTTTGGATCGTCTCCATGCTTCCCATTGAACTTTGGAATGTTCTATGGTAACTTTACCAGAATGGGAGGCCACGAGGGGTTATGTTGAATGGGGTCATTAATCAACTTGGACAAATCAGGCAAGTCCAAAGTTGCTAGGAAAGGCAACTGAAGGTTAGGTTGCACATACTGGTAATATTGATATGGCATATAGTTACCAGTAGGAGCATAAGTAGACTGATAGACAGGTTGTTGTGACGAAGAACTACCTAAAAATCCACCCACGAGGGGTTGATTTCTGGGATCGGGACCATTAGGACCACTAGGGCCTCCGGGACCACCAAGACCATGGGGACCACTAGGAGGTAGACCACTAGACCCTCCAGGGCCTCTAGGAGTTAAACCTACAGAGACTCCAGAACCACTTGGAGGAGGGCCACCAGACTCTCCAGGGCCATTAGGAGGAAAGCCACCAGGCCCCCCAGGACCACCGGGACCATTAAGACACTTAGGAGGAAAGCCACCGGGCCCAATAGGACCATTAGGCCCCCCAAGGGGAGGAATTCCATAAGGCGGTCCTTCGGCACCTCCCACAATATGTATAGGTATCCCCCCATAGCTGGCATGTAGGACCAGTTTGGTTGCCCCCATGGCGTGAAAGTATTACTAGGATATGGAATTCCAGCATAAGGAATTCATGTAGGATTGGGTGGATAATTAATGTTTCCTATAGGTATTTGATTTGCTATATAACCATAACCCCAAGAGGTTTGATTGGTTACAAGTTGTGCCCCCAAGGATGACCTGAACTAGATGGGGGATTAACCACATTAGTGTGGGTGGGAGGGACATAAACTATAGATTGATCTATACCAAAGTTCTGACCTTGACTAGATACAATTCTGGTGCCAGATAACGTAGGTCATGCTGGGGGTTTCCCCCCAGCACTAGAAGGTAATGGCGAAACAAGAATTGAAGGTTGAGTCCTAGGTGTGAAAGACCTGGGAAGATTGGGAACATACATAATATGGGAGGTGGTGGGGTTGGTAGTTTGACCTGGGTTGTGTGGATTTACTGTACGATATATAATTAGTTCAATGGGTTTCATAGAATTGGTAAGTGAATGATATCCCACAGGAACAGCTGTGGAATGTGATGGTGGTGTGCCCAATATGTCATCTATTTTCCTTTCAATCTCCTCTGCATGGAGAATGGCTGTGTGGTATTGTCTACGTTCTTCTTCATCTAGAGAAACTTCTTCAGAAAATTTTAAATAGGTGCCAAATGAGGCAATGGCCTGTCCTATAGAGGTATCCCAAAATGGAGCATTGGGACCATAACTCGGACGGGTAGTATCATCAACATGACATTCTGTGGGAGAATGGAATGAAGTATTACCCTGAGAAGGTTGTTGGACCAAGGGAGGTGAGTGTGAAGGATATGGTCCTCCGCTTTCTGCAACCACATTATCTCCCACTTGGGAGGTGGTAGTAGCTCCTTGGTCGATAGCTTCCATTGGATTTTCTCCTGAACCAGGAATAAAATCGGGTGGCAAGCCCCGTACTCTTCTGGACTATCTTAGCTCAGCCAGTTTGTACAACTCCTATCTAACCTAGGGTCTCAAAACCTAGAAAACACACCAAAAATTTCCCTACTCAAGCTATAGGTCAAACAAGCAAACTTAAAATGATAGGAGGGGTTCAGATAGTCAGGTCTCTCGCCAGGATTGTCAAGAAAGTGCCACTCGCAATATACCTCAAGGGTAAATGCATAGTAATATCCCCAAATGGTGTTTTTGGTGTATGGCTCCAAGCAAGACAGCCAAAGGGCTTTCCTCAGATGGATGAGTGTTGTACAGGATTATGCACCTAATAACCTAAGGTCTGGGGTTACCAACATACTCAATTACTTGAAGACAATTGACTTCTAGGGTACAGAATAAGAAATAGGAATATTAAAAGGACTTACTTGTTAAACGAAGGTCGATCCTCGCTAATCTTCTTCTTCTCTGTTCCACTTCCACAGTCTTCAAGATTGCTCCTATTTCACCTGTCAAGAAACACTTTTCTAGATACAAGATGATTCATATATGTATAAGCAGGTTAGATAAATCACATATAAGATGCATAAGCATAAACATTTATCAAACCAATACACATGAAACACATATGGAAGAAGTAATCTCTTTATTATCAATAATGGAAAGAGTTCAGATACAACCCAACGTCTGAGACAAGGACTCCTCTGCTGCCAAAGGATTCTGAGTTCCACTGCTCCGAAGACTTCTGTATAAACTCCACCAGTATAACTTTTCTCTTCAAGTGTAAGTCATCAACACCCTCCCCAAGGCCTGTATTTATATGGGTGAAATAAGGCAGTTCTCGAAGGTTAGGGAGGTTACAGCAGTTAAAGAAATTAAGTTAAATAACTTAACTAATATCCCATTAGCGCAAGTGTTTTTATGTTTTAATGTTAAGACATATTCGCGGGTCTGTAGTAGAGCAACCCACGAATAATTCGCGACTATGTATAAGCACAACCCGCGAATACATGGATTCACGACTGGCTACATAGGAGACTCGCGAGTGATGCACGAGTTGTATGTAAAGAGAGTCGCGAATACATCTCAACATGGAAAAAATGGCAAAGTGACTAGCTGGATAAGGGAAGAATGTACTTCATGACAAGCCAAGCTATATTGTTTTAGGCAAACCTCTATCCATAAGTGTCCTTTTGTGTGCCAACATGAGGGATTTCGGCACTTAGACGGAGAGGTGCCATTCGGGTGTATAACAGATGCCCCCTAATGTGTGAGGTCAGAGGGGGAACGATGGCCGAAATACATTATAATATTCATCTTTGGAGAACTCAGAAATCCAATGGAGAAGAGAGAGTACCTGAAACAAAACATAATAATGTCATATACAAAGTTACATCTGAGGATGCTATGTTCAATTTACTGGAACATTAGCTCCTTTACAATATTTGATTACATCATATGATACGGGTAAAAACCACGTATATTACAAAGGTGGATCGAAGCCACAATATAAAATAATGATGAGTCTTCAAATATCTAGAAGCTATGTAGATAGATCGAACATAATCTTGCACAACTTAGTCCATATGTGAAGAACTAAGGTCTTCATAAAGGATCCCAAAGAACAAGTACAATCCAAGCCATGTGAATAAGGGTAAGCTGAAGTCGAACATGGAGAGGATTCAACAGTTTGTCAACCAATAGGTGATAATTGACAACTGAAGCAAAGGAATCCACCAATGATGAAAGTGAATCCAGAGGTACGATCGTCAAAACTCTAGGTTGTCGTCATCAGGAAGTGCTGAAACGGAACCATGTTGTGATAAGGAAGGCAACAGATCCTCCAACGGATCACAATAGTGACTAGGAACTGGGCAAAAGAAGGGAGACACAAATAGATAACAGATATAACAGTGATGGAATCAGGCTAGAGATCAGACATTGGGAAGAGTCCTTGAATAGTGAGCACAACACAGAGATGACCCAAGGCAGCGTATAACGGATAGATAGAACAACTAGACTTATCCGTCATGTAGAAGACATGATCAGATTCCCCAGGTATAATGGACAAGAGGAGGAGTAAGAAACCCAAAGTGATAGTTGAACACAAGTACACACTGAAACATGGATATCGGAAAGCAAAGAGTGCTATGTTCAAGGATGACATGCTGCCATTACTGAAAACAAGAGAAAACTCCTTCCTTATCTTCCCTGTTAAATTTTAACGAGTCTAGGAAAGTAAACTCAGTTCCCTCTTCATTTTTTAACAAGCTTGAAGAGATGGGAAAATAATTCTTGATACACTGATTTGTGGATTTAATGAGCCCGAACTAGTACATGCTCAGATGGTGTTTTCACATTTAGAGAGTCTGAAAGCTCCAAAGAAGACTCCAGGGGGGTCCTTTTTCGTCCAATTTAGTCTCCTGAGGCCGAAAAAGTATAAAACAAACCACAAAAGAACTCTCTTAACTTCCGAAGAAGAAAAGGTGCGCCTTTTTCGTACTTAGTCAGGGAGGTCCGAAAAAGGTTAAATTACCACCTACCCAACGCTCCTTCCAGAACAGCATAAGATAGCTTGAGTTTTACGAGTGTGAAGGAAAGCAAGATCACTCGGAAAGATCCATTTGGTTACGAGAAATGGGGCTTACAACAATAAAATCGTTGCTTTGTTCTTTAGTGTTTAACGAGCATGACAAAGACACAAAGTACACTCGAAATCTTTTTCATGTTTGGGTCCAAAGCACGAAAAAGAGAAAACTAAGCTCAAACCAGGTGTTCCTTTTACATAATTTAGTCCCTCAGGTCCGGAAAAGTGATAAAGCTATACCTAAGAATACTCTTCTCAATTCAAAAGAAAAGAGAGTGATCCTTTCTCGTATTATTCCGCATGGTCCGAGAAAGAGATAACCTACCACCAATGCGGATGCCCATTCACATATTCTTAACGAGCTTGAATGGACAAGATAACTTGGCAGTCAAGTCTATTTTGAAGGAGTCAGACCTGGGCCTAAAAAAAATCCATAAGGTTGGGGAGTCCTATAAAGGGATAGCTTGTAAAAATAGATTCTGAAGAAGCTCTATTTGGTGTGAAAAATAGCTATGAGGAAACCCCTGGGCCTGAAACAGTGACGGCATGAGTACCAAAGGATAACAAGGGAATAAAAAGATGATACTCATGAAATAAGGACCCTAGACATGGAAGAACAATGGCAGAGACAAGGGACTAATGGCTTAGAATACCATAGTCCGTGGCAAAAACATTGAATACTAAGGTTGATGTGGAGTGATAAGATGCCAACATGTGTTGGAGATAGCAAAACCACCCTATAGAAGCATCAACACTTTGTAAAAGTTGGTAAACCTATTCTAAGTCACAAAGAGGGTGATATTAGTGAATTGACATTTCAAACTATATAAAAAGACCCACTTTACGAAATATTATTTCTATAAATAGTTTGAAAATTAAAACATTTCTCACCATTTGAACTTTTTGAACCAGAAAGGAAAGTTTACCCTCTACCTTTGATCGATCACTGTGGACAATTGGACAGCCAGAATTGGAATCCGTCAGCTTCAGGTAATTCTACACCCTGAACTCGTCAATTTGATCCAAACAAATATTAATTTTAATGGTCAATTCAGTATTTTACATCATCCTAAATTATGGCAAAGCGCATTCGCGGGTTGCTAAGCGTAAGAGTCACGAATACGCATTTCACTCGCGGGTTGTTGAACAGGAGAGTCGCGAATGACTCGCGACTTGTCTAAGTAGATAGTTGCGAATGCTGTGCTATAGGGTAAAATTCAAAAAATATGCAAAATTTTTGAATTTTTATGATGAAATACTGATCCAAATTATGTGTATTTGCCAGGAAAAATATGGTGCTGGAGTGGAGGGAAAGAGAGCATGAAATAATGGATCATGCGGCGCTCCAAAGTGCACCCACAATACACGCATTGAGGACTTGTGGGCTGCTGAATTTCTTTAGTACATCGCCCTTACGGGAAAATGTCCGTTTACTGGAATTCATGGTCAATTACTGGGATCATGACATGGGGATGTTCAATCTTCAAGGTGAGACCTTAGAGCTTACCGTAGAAGATATTTATTTCATAACTGGATTGTCACAACAGGGGGCACCGGTGAATTTGGAGGGCACTGGCAGGGGCGGGGACCCCTTGAGTGTCCAAAACTATGTTGACATGTTCTGTACACCGGATACGCAAAAGAAGGGCAGCAGTGTTATTATTGCAGATATCTAGGATTTCACACTCCAGGTACTAGCTAGTACTATTGTGAGACTTTCAGGATCATCAGGGTTACATATGGCCACCAGGAATCAAATGAGGGTGGCAGTTGATTGCTTTAGAGGTGCTCTCTATGATTGATGCTCGGGAGTGCTCCCCATCATGAAGAGGCAACTATTCGACTGCAGGAGAGGAAGACGCAAAATTTCTGGCTATGCCAGCATATTAGTAGCGTTCTTCTTCTTCGAGAGTACCAGCTATGAGCCTTGCGATACCACTACAGGTCAGACATCCACGTCAGCCGAGGCTGAGCCGGTGGGGAGACATATTCCTCTGTCAAGGAGGAGGAGACATAGTACATAGCATCTACAATGATGACTTTTATATATGGTGGGAACGACAGCTGCCGGCATTGGAGCAGTTTCCATACGCTGGGATGGATTTCCGAGGTGACCCCGACCTTGTTCTCCCTCCAAGAGGAATATGGGGTGAGATGGGTAAGTGATTTTTTAATTTTTTATCATTTTCAAATTTTTATGAATTTTCAAATGATAGAAAATATACATATGTACAAGTCTTAATCCTATTCATGTGTCAAAATGCAGATATTGGACCACTCCGCCATGAAGGGCACCCCCGCATGTTCGTGCATCCAGTTGTAGGAGGAGACCCAGGATTGGTTCGAGTACTAGAGGGAAAGCTGGCCAGGCTAACCCAACGAGTACCTACGATACAGATTGAGCATATACCTACAGCCATGCAGGAGTTTGTAGTAGGGGTTGCATCGATTTGGCTACCTCTATTCAGGTGAGTAGCTAGAGCAGTACTTGTATATAGAGATGCGGTGGAGGCTGCCAAAGCCGAGGAGGCTGAGGAAGCCAGGGTGCCTAGAGATCATGGGGACCAAGGAGGTCCCAGTGGCCAGGGTGGCCAGGCTTAGTTCTAGGGCATTTTGATGGATGATGATCCACATTTTTGTATATTTTGTATATGACGGGATCTATGGATCAGACTCGATCTATCTATAGACATATATTTTACATATATATATATATATATTTTGATTGTCAGCTTATTTACAATTGTTCTTTACATGTTTGCTGTATATTTTATGAAATGTGTGTGAGATGCCAATCCAAAATATAATTAGCATATGCATCAGTCAATGAATTTTGGTTACATGGAATATGATTGAAAGTAATAACTTCAAAATGTCTTTCCAATAAACGAATTTGCATGAACTGACGTAACAAGATAGGATTTCCTACCTGATAAGCTCTATTGAGCTGGGAAACTACCATGTGACAAAGCATCCCATAGGAGCTCAATAACTGCCCTATACTCAGCACCATTATTAGAAGCAGGACCTAGACAAGCGCCACCCGCGGCAACAAGCTGTCCTGTGGGAGAATAGATAACCCATGTTGTTGAAGCTAGGTTACAAGTATGACGACTGGCACCATCAATGAAACCTACATACATTTCGGAAGACATCTGCGCCAACCAACAGATAATATGAAAAACAAAACTGACAACCTATTGTACATAAAATACATACAATAAAAATACAAGAAAAAGTGTTAAGCCTAAGCATAGTACTTCTTCAGGTAAAGCCCATTTCTAGGCTTGGGCAGCTTATTCCCATCATAATCCACTAATTCATATGTGCCTTTATTTAATACTTTCAACACGACATAGGGTCCTAACCACATAGCCTTGAATTTTCCTGCCCCCAAGGGTTCTTTATCTTGGTCCCAAAGTAAGACAAGTTCCCCTTCAGAGAAAACCCTAAGTTTGACCATTTTATCATATTGAGATTTAACCCTATTTTTATGAGCCTGATTGGCAATCAACGCATCTCTATGTTTCTCATCAAGGTGTTCTAGATGTACTAGACGTTCTTCAAGCTCAGTCGTATCAGGTAACACATGAATGGCTATCTGCAAGGATGGGATTTCGCATTCAATTGGAGTAACTGCTTCCACCCCGTGAACGAGTTGGAAAGGTGAATAACCCGTGGCAGTCTTAACGTTAGTTCTGTAGGCCCAAAGAGCAGGATATAACATGATGTGCCAATTAGAATGGGCTGCATCAATTGTCCGTTTAAGGATAGTTTTCAAAGTCTTGTTTACAGCCTCAACCTAACCATTTGCTTGCGGATAGTATGGAGAAGAGTGTTCTT
>LPNX010288806.1:96374-128305 GCA_001517045.1 Pseudotsuga menziesii
TCAATAGCGACAATGATGTATTTGTGCCCCCCAGCCGAGACTGGGTTGCATGTCATGTAGTCAATCCCCCATTTCATGAAGGGTCCTACCAAGACAACAGGAAATAACGGAGCAGGATGTGACCACATTTTTCTGGTGTAAAGTTGACATGGATGACAGTGCTTCACGGCTTCCACACAATCTTTAAAGATTGTGGGCCAGAAATAACCAGCACGCAATATCTTCTGGGCCGTTGCTAACCCAGATAAATGACCCCCACATGCTCTGCTATGGGAATCATTTAGGACAATCTCCGCTTCCTCATGAGTAAGGTAGCGACGCAAGACGGAATCTACCCCTCGTCGATATAATGTATCTCCTATAATGAGGTAGTTCTTGGCATGAAGGCGTAACTTACGTCGTTCCTCCCTAGAGTAAGCGGCAGGATACTTCAAATTCTAGAGATATATAAGAATATCCCCGTACCAAGGATCATAGGTGGATATGAGGAAGATGTGCTCATCTGGGAATGAGTCATCCTCCACCGCTACATTTTCTTCAGTGGGAAATTCTGCTATTATCTTAGCAAAAACTAAGGACTTTTTAGACTTAGCGGACTGAAAATCCAAGTCAAACTCCTAGAGAATGACTATACACTTGTTAAATTTTCCCCCAACAATCCGTCGGGATAAAATATATTGGAACGGATTTACATCTGCCACTACTGTGGTGGTCCTCAGTAAAATGTAGTGGCGCAACCTTTGCACAACATAAATAGCTCCTAAGGCTAACTTCTCGACGTGGGAGTATCTAAGCTCAGGTCCGGCCAAATCACGGCTAAGATAATAAACGACATGCTCGACAAGCTTATCGTCCTCCTGAACTAGTACTACCCCAATGGTTGACTCCGACGCAACCAGATATAATATAAAATCCCTAGAATAATCTGGTGGACGTAATAAAGGAGCCGACAGCAAAGTTTTTTTCAATGCCTCGAACGCAAGTTGTGCGGTTTCATCCCATACAAAAGGAGTGTCTTGTTTGAGCAAGCGCATGAAACCTTTAGTGATCTTAGCATAATTAACGATAAAATGTCGAAGAAAGTTGGACTTTCCTTGCAGGCTTTGAAGTTGCCTGAGAGAACGAGGAGGAGGCATATTTACAATGGCCTCAACTTTTAATGGATCCACCTGGATGCCTATACTAGATACAATGAATCCGAGTAATCTTCCTGACTCGAAATAGAAAACACACTTGTGGGGATTCAAGCGAATTTTATAGTATCTGCATCTTTCAAAGATTAACGTCAAATGATCTGGATGTTGGACCCTCTTGCGAGAATGTGCAGGCAGATCATCAAGATACGGTTCGACAATGGCTTTTATGTCGTGAAAAGCAAAGTTCATGGCTCGTTGAAAGGTAGCCCCAGCATTTTTCAATCCAAAGGGCATTTTTCTATATGTAAATGTACCCCAAGGGCAAATGAAAGTAGTTTTATGTTGGTCTTCCGGTTTGATTTGGATTTTATTGTAGCCGGAGAAACCATCCATAAACGAAAACACTTCACTCCCTGCACATGCATCTATGATCTGGTCAATGAATGGTGTGGGGTAATTATCCTTAGGACAGGCTTTATTGAGGTCTCTAAATTCTGTACAAACATGAATAGTCCCTTGCTTTTTATCAACAGGAATAGGGTTGGATACCCATTCAGTCAAAGCTATGGGATATATAAAACCAACTTTCAACAACTTTTCAACTTCTGCCTTCATAGCCGCCACTTTACGCGGGTTCACGGGTCTCAATTTCTGTCGAATCGGCTTAGCATCAGGATAGGCTCGGATTTCATGTTGAACAATAGATGGATCAATGCCTGGCATCTCCTCATATGACCGGGAAAAGATATCATGAAATTCCTTGAAAAGGGCAGTGTAGATGGAAATCTCCTCCGGAGAGCAGTTTGCACCTATATAGATGTTTTCCATGACATCTGGGTTCACAAAGATATTGATAGGTATAGTGGCGGAAATGTTTTCCATATTCCCCTCAGCAAACACCCCTTTTCCTAGGCCAAGGGTTGATAGGTACCTCAATATCATCTGACAGTCTCACTTTAAACTCTTGGTTTTCTATCTTGCTTAGATCGGGAAGGAAATAGGATCGATGATGAATATCCTCACAAATCTTATCACGTCCACTCATAGCTTCCAGAATAGCTTCATCGGAAGGTAAAACGGTATCTAAGAAATCTATGGAATGTGAAGAGTTTTCTGCCCATGCGGGCAAATAGACTTCTTCCAGATCATCTGAGACTGATAGAGGATCTGGAATGGGATCAACAGTAGCTTGAGCGATGGCTTGATAAGCTACCTCTACTACTGATAAGGGCACTTCTGGTTCATGGGGAGTTGGGAGGACCCAAGGATCAGTCCTATCGCCAACCGTAGCGATGGACTTCCCCACAGTAGTAGAACCAATGTAGTTCACCGGGGCTGGAAGGTCAAATGTGCCCATCAATGATGCGTACATTCCAGCTCCCAAGCTCTGTGCAGCAGGTTTGGCCTGATCAACCAATGGCACAGTGGATTCCTTAGACTCTAAATGGCCTTTTTGGGTAAAATCAAGTTGGTCAACAGTAACCAACTTGCCCTCATGTGGAAAAACCATGACATGAAGAACAGCCGATGCAACAACAGACATTGCATAAGTCCAGTTCCTTCCCAGAAGCAAATTGTAGTCCAAGGGAGCATCAATCACTTCAACTTCAACAGACACTGCTTTGCCTGCTAACTTAATCTCAAAAAATGGTAGGATACCATGAGGACGGAAGGATCTTCTATCGAAAGCAGTAAGTAAAGTGTTTGATGGGACCAGCTCTGGGGATCCAAGAGCTTTCCAGCAGGCCAGGGACATAACGCATGTAGAGGCTGCCTCATCAACAACTGCCCTTCCAATGGTCTTACCACCATGGATGACATCTATTGATAGGGCTACATGGTAAGGCAGGTGAATTTTGACATCAGACAGATTGGATTTCGCCATGAGACTCGAAGAATTCATGCTACCTAAAGTTGCTAAGAGAGCATCCCGCTGGGTAGGAAAACTTTGTAACACCTCTAAAGCTGACATTGCACACGGGGTTTGAGCTAAATCTTCAACCACTGAGTAGTTTGAAGCAGCCCTAGCATTGGGGTTATGCAAGGTCTTCTTGAAAACACCTTTTGGTATCTTCGGCATAGTTTCGGCAGGTTTCTCTATTGTGAGAGGGTTGGAAGTTTCAACTACAACTTTACCCTTCTCAGAAGTCTCAGTTTCATAGTTTTTGTTCCTGGTTTGCAAAAAAGTCAAAGATCGAACCATGTTGATATAATTAGGGTCAGGGGCAGTTTGAGTGCCCCCTGCTACATTATAAGCTGAAGCAGAGTTCTGTCCTTGGGGAAACGGGTCCTTCAGGACAGCCGGTTGTTGAGCTTTTAGCAGCTTCTGGGCTTGATCCATAAGGGGACAAAGGTGAGTAAGGTGGTCCTCTTGGAACAAGTTACAAGGGAACTTAACCTTCTTCTTTTCTTTTTTGCCCCCATCAGTATTGTTTGCGGGCTTTGGCTTGTTTTGGTTTCCCTCTCCCTTCTTACCTTTCTTTTTCTTCCCGCCGGGCTACTGATTGCCCTTCTGAGAGGTTTGAGCAAAGACATTTGCATTCTGGGGAGAGGGGGCAGCCTTTGCTGCCTCCACCGTAGACTATTTTACAGACAACTGGTGAAGTTTCTTAGTTAAAGACTCTACGGTGGGAGAGTTGACAGACCCAACCACACCATCGGCATGGGGTCCAGGCTTAGGCTTCTCCGCTTCGTGCGAAGGCCTCGATGCCTCAGGGATGATCTCATACAAGATCCCAGACTGTGAATAAATCAATTCCAACTACTGGGCCTTGAGAATGGCTTCTTCTTCATTCGTTACTCCTGATGTGGAAACATCCTTAGATATGTATGGTAACAGTGATTTAAGGAACCATTCTAATAGAAACTCAGGAGGAATGGTGGCTTTGATAAGGCTCTTTCGCCTCCTCCACTCTTGGATATGATCTGAGATGTGGGTAGCCTTGTTTTGTCTAAAAGTAGACAACAAGTCTGTTCCGAAATCGTATCGAACCAGAAGCCGAAAGTGGCTAAGGAAAGCACTAGCCAAATCCCAGAAACTACTAAAGGCAGCAGAAGGCAATTCAATATACCATTTTGCAGCCGTACCTGTCAAGGTCCTCTGGAATAGCCTCAATCTAATTAAGTCCTCATTCAACGAATTGGAAGAACACCATAAGTGAAAAGTGGTGGCATGTGCCCCAGGATCTTCACTAGTATTGCCTTCAAACTTAGGGATGTCCGATGGTAACTTGGTGGGAACAGGTGGCCACAAGGGGTCATGCCTCACTGGGTCATTCATCAATTTTGACAAGTCTGGCAAGTTTAAAGTTGCCAGGAAAGGAAGTTTGGGCCTAACCGGGGTAGTAAATGTGCCAACTTGGGGATTTGAGGGACCTGCCCCCGAATTCCCATGGGTAAAAGTGGGGTTGCCCCCAGCCATCGGTTGTGAAGTGGGAAGGTTGCTTTGAAATGGATTCCATCCATAAGCCACAGGATTTTGTGTGGGAGATGCGGTGTAAGTGGTTCGGGCCGTCCCCATAGAAGCAGGGGTCTGAAACACTGGATCAGGTATCCCTCCGCTAAACAAAGAAAAGGGAGAGCTCATGTATGGAACCAAAATAGGGGTTTGGAAGCTCTGCCCGTAAGAGGTGTTTCTCCCAAAATGCACTCCTACATATGAAGGAGATGGACCTACATATGGACTAGATGGGGGAATGTGCCCCCAATTCCAAGGAAATCCTTGGACATAAGCCGAGGATCCTACCGGACCACTCTGGGTAGTGTAAGGGAAGGAAGAAGGAATGGTAGGTATACTAGGGATCCCAGTAACCGTGCTACCAGAAGTACCTCCTATGTTGGAGTGAACCGGTGGTTGAACCACCCGGCTCACTGGAGTTAAAGGTGTAGAAGGCAAACTAGATATAGGGGCACTAACTAGGGGAGGTATTACCCCTTCAACCGGAAGGGTTGAGGTAAACACAAAAGAACTTTCTTCCGTAGAAGACATGACTCTACCCACAGGGACACCTAGCACTGGTGAATCAAATGGTCTAACCTGCATGATCATAGGATCGTTCAAATCAATCAAGGGGGAGTTAAAATTTCTTGCAAACTCATCAGTCTGCAATTCTTCTATCTCGAATGTATAAAGATTAAAGTGGTTAGCAATGGGTTCTGGTTCACCAAGAGTTTCACTTATTCCTATAGGTTCAAATGAACCCTCTGTGTCTAATATCCGCCTTTGAGGTAAAGGTGAAGGCTCTAATGTAGTGATAGGAGGAAGGTTTCTCAACCTTCTTGACCTTCTAACAAGTTGGTCCTCCAGAATTAAAAATTCGACAAATCACACCCTAAGGCCAACTAAACACAGGAAAAACCACAGAGCATACACTAAAAAGTTCCTAGAGTCTCAAGCAATCAAACTAGGGTAAAAGATATACTTTCCCGAAGAAAGCTGATGAACGATTACTTGGCATCCTTGAGGTGGTTCTTAGGCACAAGTGGAGGAATCACCCACCGCCCTCCTACACTTTCCACAAGGGTTACCTTCCAAGCCCATTCAAGGTGAACCAGAAATAACCTTCTGGTTTACCTAGGTATGAACCCTAAAAGACAAGAGACTAAAGGCTACCTTTGCAATACCAGCTGTCTGGGGGGACAGTCGTCAGCCGAACTCGTACGCATGGGAAGGGTAGCTGAGCCTGAAACTCTGTCTAGGACAGAATCCCCAGATGCGTAAAAGTCCTGGGTTACGTTTTGAGAAGGATTCAGAGGGTTATCTCCTCTGTTCAAGCCTCCACGCGGCCTAGTTCTTAACTCCCGTTTGAGAGGAGATTTCCAGATACAGTGATAGAGTCAAGGATTTCCCTAAAGAAAGGTCCACTACGTCTGAGTTTATAACTTGTGGGAAGTTTACACTCCCTAGCCCACAAGTCTAGCCTAAGCTAGTAGGTGAAAGGCCCCTATAAAACAAAACTTACTAGTAAATTTTAATTTATGCGTTTATTTTAAAGGGTTGTTCTTTACTCAAGAGGAAATGGAATGGTATAATGTATGATGTTTTGAATCAAACAAGAAATAAATGAAAGTAAAGGTGCATTCAAAGAAAAATTGTCATTATAAAAACAAACTTCTTTTAAATTTTTGCAAATATGTATTGATGAATTGAAAGCAACGATGAAAGAAACTAAGCCTATGTTTTTGTAGTTTTTGATATAATATTTTTAAATTGAAATAAACACTACTTATGCAAAAATCACAATGCAAAAGCTTTAACTATGTTTTCTTTTCACTTTTAAAAATAATCAAAACTCTACTATGCATCTACAATGCACTATGCTTGAGCAAACTTGACGTTTATAAACTGTATAAAAGTAACAAACTGAAGCAAACAGGCTGACAGGACCCAAAATACCACCAACAAAGGGAGGCTAGGAACCCTAGCTCGGGTGCTACCAATGACAAAGAATCACTGCAGACTTACAAAGGAAAGTGACAACCAGCCACTGTCAGAAGACAGACAGGAAAAACAAAGCCCAAGACCCTGATCACTGATCTGGACTATGACACTTTAACCCACAACCCAAACATGCCAAAAACACTTCAGTATGCAATCAGTAAACAAACCAAGTAGAAAGACTCAAGAGCTTCCGAAAAAGCAAAGAAATGTGATCACCAACAGTATTCAGACCCACTACACAACATTCTTAAAGAAAGACCACTCAGAAACAAGGACCAAATAAAGAAAAGAACAAGCAAACCTTATCTTAAAAATCCCCACTTCCAGGAGTATTCGCGACTGTCACTAAGAGCAACTCGCGAGTGACTCGCGACTGTCTAGTATTACAACCAGCGAATGCAGACCAGTATTCGAGACTGTCTAGAAAGACAACCCGCGAATGGGTATAAAATTTTCTCAAAAAATCAAGAAAAAACCCAAGAATCTCAAATGCTGAAGCAACTATTGAAACATGATAACAAATCACAAACATACTCACAAGCAAAACTGGTCAGGAGGACAGAAAACAACCTACAACAGTCCAGGTTCCCCAGCGGAGTCACCAGTTCTGTTGTACAGGATTATGCACCTAATAACCTAAGGTTCGGGGTTACCAACATACTCAATTAATTGCAGACATTTGACTTCTAAAGTACAGAATAAGAAATAGGAAGATTAAAAGGACTTACTTGTTAAACGAAGGTCGATCCTCGCTAATCTTCTTCTTCTCTGTTCCACTTCCACAGTATTCAAGATTGCTCCTCTTTCACCTGTCAAGAAACACTTTTCCAGATACAAGATGATTCATATATGTATAAGCAGGTTAGATAAATCACATATAAGATGCATAAGCATAAACATTTATCAAACCAATACACATGAAACACATATGGAAGAAGTAATCTCTTTATTATCAATAATGGAAAGAGTTTAGATACAACCCAACGTCTGAGACAAGGACTCCTCTACTGCCAAAGGATTCTGAGTTCCACTGCTCCAAATACTTCTGTATAAACTCCACCAGCATAACTTTTCTCTTCAAGTGTAAGTCATCAACACCCTCCCCAAGGCCTGTATTTATATGGGTGAAATAAGGCAGTTCTCGAAGGTTAGGGAGGTTACGGAAATTAAAGAAATTAAGTTAAATAACTTAACTAATCTCCCATTAGCGCAAGTGTTTTTATGTTTTATTGTTAAGACATATTCGCGAGTCTGTAGTAGAGCATCCCACAAATAATTCGCGACTATGTATAAGCGCAACCCACGAATACATGGATTCACGACTTGCTACAAAGGAGACTCGTGAGTGATGCGCGAGTTGTATATAAAGAGAGTCACGAATACATCTCAACATGGCAAAAATGGCAAAGTGACTAGCTGGATAAGGGAAGAATGTACTTCATGACAAGCCAAGCTATATTGTTTTAGGCAAACCTCTATCCATAAGTGTCCTTTTGTGTGCCAACATGAGGGATGTCGGCACTCGGACAGAGAGGTGCCATTCGGGTGTATAACAATGATGTAGCCTAGTGGGGTCTCCCGATATATGCAAGGTACGTGGGAGCTCAAATCAATAGTAGTGTTGTCTAATGCATAACCGTACACAAGGGGCCTTCCGATATACAATTGAGTATGTGAAGTACCTTTCTATATAACTCAAGGGTACGTGAAAGGTCGTTCGATATACTGACGGTACATGGAAGAATCGCGCGAGTCCTGGGATGTAATGCGGATGAGTAATGACAGCTCCTATGCTTAACGACGCCCGAACATGTCTCTAACATATCACTCAAATTTCTATGTAAATTTTAACCTATAACTACCATTAATTTTAAAGTGGAGGGTTAGGTGAATGCATGGATTTTTGACAGAAAAAGTAAAACCATGCAATATGCATATGCAAATATTTCACTTTACCGTTCAGTATGCCTACCTATGGGAGAGAAAGAGAGTATTTTCTTTTGCTTCAAAACCAAAAATTTCCAAACAACAATCTTGAACACAAAATCAAAGACAAGCAACACTTTCCAAACACATTTCTCTTTTCTGAAAGCAATCAAAAGGGGAGGAGTCTCTTTTCTTAAAATAAAAACAAGAAGCACACTATATGCATATGCACTCTATTTTTCGATTTTTCTTAAAGCATAGATAGATCTAACTTAAAAATATAATATTTTTTTATTTCGATGAGATTGTATAAATGCAATAGAGACAAAAGAACATAGAGAACTTGAAATCTTGTGAGGCCAATCAGAGATCCAATGTCTTATGCCTACTAATGATAATGACCTAATCTCAATCAAAAATTTTCTTTTTAAACAAGCAAAAAGAAGTCTTCTATGGAAACAAAAAATGAAATCAAGATGCCAATTAAACATTTTTCTTTCAGTCTATATAACATAAATAAAAGAGATCTCTCTAACACTTAAGCTTTTGAAAAGAAATCCTTTCACAAAGACAACCAACAAGCGCGGAAGAAAATGGACAATCAACAAGCCTAATCTAGCTTTTGGATTCTTTCAAAAAACCAATCTTTTACAACAAATTTCAAACCATAAGCATTAGATTCTAACACACAAGCCTGACAATGCAGGGTTGAAAGCAAATCAACTCAATTTTTTTGCAAAAAATGAGAAAAAAGTGGTCTTGGAATAAGGCCTACCTGGCACCGCGTTGGAGGGGTCTTGACAGAGTGGTTCTAGACAAGCACCGCTTCTGGATAACATGACTCATGCAGTGGCACCGCGTGCTGCTAATAGGGTTCAGGCGGTGGCACCGCTTCTCGCCAACAACATAAGAGCGGCTCCCTGTATAGATCCAAAACACAAAGGAGAACGACAGATCAAGTTAGAAAAATACCAGATCAAGTTAAAAACTGATAGATTGAGAGTGAAAAAGAGCATAAAAAGTTGAAATACTTCATATTTGAACATATATGAAAGTTTCAAACCAAAATTCACTGAGTCAGATAGCATATCTGACTAAAGAGACTTGGAGATGGAGCCTGGATTCAGACAAGAGTTCAAGAACTGAGCAAGATTAGATCAACTGATACATGTACTATTCCCCAGTGGAGTCACCATATTTGTAACCAAGAATATTTCACCTTCTGCAGACAGAAGCTGTTCCTCTGTTCTGAATGGTTCAGATCCAGAACAAATCAGTGAACGACAAAGGATGAAGACCTTCCCTGGATGTCATAGATACCTAGAATGCTGCTTCGATAGTGAACCTATGTACCTGCAAATAGGTCAAACATGCAAACACATCCAAGCTACCAGAAAATCATCAACTTATCCATGTTAATGACTAAGGAATCTAACAACATGTACATGCGAAATCAAAACAACAGTAATGTGGGACGGAAATCAGCTTTGCATTAAGATGTATGGAGAAGTTTACAACCAATGAAGCCTTAGTGTCGACAAGCATCTCCATGAGTCAAACACTTCATCCCCATAAGCTCCAACTTTGCTCTCTATGCTCTCCAATGGCTTGGTTCAAGTGGTCAATCCAACAACATAATAATACCTCTAAAGTTTTCCCCCTCAACCATGGACATGAGCTTATATTTATAAGGCTAAATGGATAGGAATGGTTGAGATATTTGTGGATGAGGTGGCCTCTAATATCCTATGATGGGATATCTCGAGCTCAACTGACCCACAATGATAGGGATAAGGGAGGACACGAGGCTCATGATCTAGAATCCTCAAGAAACTTCTCTTTTTCCCATTTTACCCAAGGTACCTCTTTTCTTCTCTTATGACATAGCGGTTTAGATTAGAAATGATTATGGACCAAAGGCCATAGGCGGTGGCACCACTTATGGCAAATAGGAATAAGGCGGTGCAAGCAAGGTACTGCTCATGGTTCATAGGGAAAGCATAGTGCTGAGTATTTTCATGTAGAATTGACAAACAACATGGGGTTTCCACTCTAAGTGTTGGGATTAAGGGAAAACATGTAAGTCAAAGGTCTTATCACATGGTGGTGATAATATTTGGGTATAACAACAGTTACAACCCTTAAAGGAGGAGGAAAAGGACTATTACATATCGTGATACGAGGGTTTCATAAATTATGGTCATCACTATAAAATCTGTAGAATACTTATGGGTTTCTTTCTTTGAGAATATGGTATCGATCCAACCTATTTAAGGTAAGTTTATAGATCAGATAGAACAAAGTTCTCCTAAATGTATGGTATTCACCATAATCAACTAAATTTGCATGTTTGCACATGCATAAATACCCAATACACAGCTCAATCAAATTAAATACAGTAGTGGTATTAGTTGAACACCTAGAAGCATGAAGTTAGGATTCATATTAGAGATTTAGGGTTGTGGTTAGATTCTAAGTTGCATAAAATGGGGAAATGGGGAAGATTTTTTGATGAGAAAGGAAATTTAAAAAAATTATTGTGAATAAATCATAGATCATACATGTCGAAGAATCATTTCCTATATTAGAATCATATTCATCAATCGAACTCTATGCCTACCTCCTTTAGGCTCTAGTCCTTGAATCTCAAAGTTGATCCTCCGAGAAAATTAAGAAAGTTGATACACAACAAGCAAGCAATTTTTTTTTTTGTGTGTGCTAGCAAGCATACACACCAAATTTTATTGACTGTGTATGCTTACTAACATACACAGCAAAGCAAGCAAATTTTTTTGCTGTGTATGCCTGCTAGCATACACAACAAAAAAACTTGCTTGATTGCTGTGTATGCTAGCAAGCATACACAACAAATTTTATTGACGGTGTATACTTGCTAGAATACAAAACAAGCATGCATACAAAGTCACCTTCCATTCCTTCCCAGTCTGGAAAATGAACTTACCACACCACCTTCCATTCCTTCCCAGTTTGGAAAATGAACTTACCACATACTCAATATTAATTCATGTGACATCAAATTAGTTGCTCGATCACGTCAATATGGTACGCCATCTGAGACCCAACCAATTGAACTCATAAACCCATTTCATCCAATAGTGGATCTTGACACATCTCTTGACCTAGCATTGAGCCAATACCCAAATTTCCAAATTTGTATTACTATGTTGCATGAGATTGTCTATCCAAGGAGGCATTGGTTCTTGAGGGAGGGAAATTCTCTTTTGAGTATTTTAAGAGGTGCGAGTTAGTATGTATGGGGGCCTTAAAACTTTATGGATAAATATTATGTTACATATACAAAGGATTCATGAATAAATACCATAAAACTCTTATTAAGCATGGTATGGATTCATAAATATGAAGGTGATAAGAACATGTTGAAAATCATTATCACATTAGAGAATAAAAACATTCTCAAAAGAAAATGTGGGTTGGGATGTGATAACATGAAATAAAGCATTTTCTTTATAAGTTGGAATAATTAGGTGGAAATGCCATGTCAGAGATCAATTTCTCATGTTTCGATGGGTTTTCCTAGTGGTGCATGGCTTAATGGTTTAGGAATGACATCGTTATATTAAGCACTAGTTTTTCTAATTGAGAGATGACTTCTATTTGAGAGCAATATTTTTTCTTATGTTAACTAAAAATCATTGTTATAATTAAGTGCTAAGTTTACTCCTATTGATTGCAGTAATGCTTATAAATAGTTTTCAAATTATGCCCAACATTATAGGGCCCTTAAACAGTGCTTCATCCTAAATTATTCAGTCATCATTAATTGGCCCTTGGACTTTGGAATTACAAGTGTTAGAATATTCATGGGAGAAATAAAAATGGATAGAGATGTAGATATGTTGTAATCCTAAGCAATATTTATATCAGGAAAATCAAGTATTGGTCATGAAGGATTTAAGCCAATCTAAAATAAGAGCTAAAGTGAATGTTGCAGTGAAATTGGTAGTGGGAACCCAATAGGAAGGGGAGATAAAATGTGAAGGCCTCACAAGAATCGGGTTACATTGTGCACTTATAAATTCCTTTATGGGTCAACTAATAAATGTAGGAATTTTTTGAACAAGGAAAATTTCACCAAGAAATATACACTTTAACCAATTCATAAATTTCAACTCACTCCAATGAGATTGATCATAGGTCTATCTAATATAAATTTGAGTGTTAAGGCCAAAATAAAATATTTCGTGACCACTTGAAAATACTTCATTAAATTCTCCCACCAGTATGGTAGGCAAGTTCAAATAAATAGACAATGGATACATACTTCAATAGTAAATCAATACAAAAACCCTTTATTAGTAAATCTATGGTATGCATACATGAAATTTCATTCATTAACATTAGATATATAATAAAACCTTTGAAATATGCAGTCTCATCTAATTCATGCTAAATCAATACAAAAACCCTTCAATAGTACATGTATGGTATGCATACATGAAACTGACTTCATTAACATTAGATATATAATAACTCATTTCAAATATGCAATCTCATCTAAGTCATGCTAAATACCTCATATAATATTAATATGGTACAAAAAGTCCAATTCATCATAATAGAGGACTCTTAATGAAACCCAAACCCTATCTAGGGCATCCGCAATCATTGCAACCCCTAACTAATAATAGCAAGCCCTATCAAGGAATCCGACCAAGATACAAAATCCTCTTCAAGGAGATCAACATCAATATATAAGGATCACACCACTATCCAATCCCAATAACTCACATCACACAAGATTCACACACTCTTCACTTGCATCTCACAAACCAAGGAACCCTAGTGCATGCATCTGCTGAGAATGAACATTGTTATAATAACAAATACTCGTTATTTCAAGATCCTCCACATAGCTAGCATAACACTAACTAATAATCACTACAATGTTCTCTATAAGAGTGATACCTTACAAAGACACTGAATAACTTGCATGGAATAAGTCAATAACAAAGCCCCAAGTGGAGCGTTACACTTTGCATGGATGACACATGGGAAATTGCATGCTCATTTGGTTTTATCATTATCAAGCCCCAAGTGGAAATTGTGTATGCTAGCAAGCATACACAACAAATTTGATTGACTACGCATGCTTTCTATCATACACAACAAGCATGCATACACAGTCAAAGTGTATGGCTTTCATTTCATACACATGAATCCCTAACATACAACAAACCTGGATAACGCTATCTATCTATGTGGTTCAAGGTCTGCTGTAGCTGGATAAACTTCTTATAAAATTGGTATTGCCCATAGCAGCCATATCCCTTGACCTTGACCTATCTCATAGCTATTCATTACCAGGAAGTCTTTGCAAGACAATAATACGAAGCAAAGAAAGAAATGTCCTAGCCCAAAAAACGAAGAAAAGCATGATTATTTTTCCTTTCTTTCGAACACAACAACTATCTTATAAGGGCCTATCCTTGGTTTCTGAAATTTTGTGTATGCTTGCCTTTTTCTGCATGTGCCAAATCATAGTAAAATCATGGCTATATAATGGAAGCCTTGGATATGGTAGAGCTACATCGAGTGCCTATGTTCCAGAATGAGAGCGAACCCCCTCCATTAAGCATTAAGAAATCTAATATAATTGTTGTAGAAGTACGCTACAAAAAAGAAGAAGGAAACCTATGAGGGTTATGACCCAACCTAGGTAGGCTCAAACTATCAAAACCCAGCCCTAGCAGCCTTGAAAAAATCACAAGCCATATCTAGCAACCATTAAATAGTCATGGCCTAGCTCCAATAATCATCGACCAACACTTAAGAAAACACCTACAACTTACTCAAATAAACCCTTAATTATACAGGGCATTGAACAAAAGGTTGGTAACTAACTTACCAGTCATTGGCCCTTCATAGTCAGCATATGGATCTCTCCAAATCATTGGCCCTTGGTAACTGTAAAGAAAGTTTCAACAATATCCCTCTGAAACCTCTGAAACTTTACTCATTGGAGGGCCGAAGGATGGGAAAAACACTCTAATTGCGATTTCCGCAGGAATGAGAGGTCGACAATACTCGTTGGAGGGCCGAAGGATGGACACAACTCACAATGTAATTTCTGCAGGTGCGAGAGGTGACAAATTGTGATGCTGGTGTCAATAATGGGCACAAATGTGTTTTATTAAGTTGACAATGGCCATAAAACCAATGTCAATCATTGAATGTGTAATTTAAAACATATTTCTTGTCTAGAATTTATGTAGATATCAATCATTTAATGTGTGTTCTTACCCATCTAATGTGCCATGTTGTTCCTCCAATGTGCCATGCACTTACCCATTTAATGTGCCATGTACTTACTTAATGTGCCATATAATGTGCCATGTACTTACCCATATAATGTTCCATGTACTTAACCTTATGTTGTTATCAATCATTTGGTATTGTATGATTATCTCAATCTTGGTTTTGAAGTAAGGCAATTTTCACCACACGTTGAGACTTCTATTATGGGGGAGATATGAAAATGATGATTAATGATGATGATGATGGTGAAGACGATGAAAACAAGGACAATGATGATCATTATGATGATGACGATCACGACAATGGTGACGACGATTATGCTGATGAAGATGAAGATGATGATGATGAAGATGGTGAACTTGATGATGATGACGATGATGATGATGATGATGATGATGATGATGATGATGATGATGATGATGATGACAATGAATATGATGATGATGTAGATGACGATGATGATGATGATGATGAAAATGGAGATGTTGATGATCATGATGATGGTCATGATGATGACGAAGAAGATGATGATGATGGTAATCGCAATGATGATGATGATGGAAATGATGATGATCACCATCATCACCATCATCATGTTGATCATCATTGTCTTCATCATCATGATCATGATCATCATAACCATCATCACCATCATCTTCATCATGTTGATCATAATCGTCTTCGTCATCATGATCCTCATCATCACGACCCTCATCATAATCATCATTTCCATCATCATCATCATCGTTGTCATTGCCATCTTCATCATCATCTTCCTCATCATCATGACACTCATCATCATCATCATCATCATCATCATCATTATCATCGTCATTGTCTTCATCATATTGATGATGGTTATAGCGATGATGATGGTGATTATGACGATGGTGATGATGGCAATGATGATGATCACCATAATCACCATCACGACCACCACCACTGCCACCATCATCATCATCATTTCCATCAGCATCATGATGAAGATCATCATCATCATCATCATTGTCATCGTCTTCATCATCATGAACCTCATCATCATCATCATCATCATCATCATCATCATCATCATCATCACCATCATCATCATCTTCATCATCATGACCCTCATCATGATCATCATGATCATCATCATCGTCATGATGATGATGATGATGGTAATGGTGATGATGATGGTGATGATGATGGCAATGATGATGATCACCATCATCTTCATCATCATCATTATGTTGATAATCATCGTCTTCATGATCATGATCATCATAACCATCATCACTGTCATCTTCATCATGTTGATCATCATCGTCTTCATCATCATGATCCTCATCCTCATCATCATCATCATAACCATCATCACCATCATCACCATCATCACCATCATCTTCATCATGTTGATCATCATCGTCTTCGTCAGCATGATCCTCATCATCATGACCCTCATGATCATGATCATCATTTCCAATGATCATCATTATCATTGTCATCATCATATTCATCATCATCGTCTTCATCATCATCTTCATTATCATCATCATCATCATCATTATCATAGTCATTGTCTTCATCGTCATGACCATCATCATCATCGTCGTCGTCGTCGTCGTCGTCATAACCATCATATTCATCATGTTGATAATCATCGTCTTCATCATCATGATCCTCCTCCTCATCATCATAACCATCATCATCATCATATTCATCATGTTGATCATCATCGTCTTCGTCATCATGATCCTCATCATCATGACCCTCGGCATCATCATTATCATCATCATTTCCATCATCATCATCATCATCATCATTGTCATTGTTGTCTTCATCGTCATGAAACTCATCATCATCTTCATCATCATCATCGTCTTCGTCGTCTTCATCATCATGACCCTCATAATCATCATCATGTTGATCATCATCGTCTTCATCATCATGATCATTATCGTCATCATTATCATCATAACCATCATCACCATCATCAACATCATCTTCATCATGTTTATCATCATCATCTTCATCATCATGATCCTCATCATCATGACCCTCATCATCATGACCCTCATCATCATCATCATTGTCGTCATCATCATCGTCATCGTCATGATGATGATGATGATGGTAATGGTGATGATGATGGTGATGATGATGATGATGGTAATGGAAATGATGATGGTGATGATGATGATGATGATGATGATCACCATCATCTTCATCTTCATCATCATATTGATCATCATCGTATTCATCATCATGATCAGGATGATCTTCATCATCATCATCATAACCATCATAACCATAATAACCATCATCACCATCATCTTCATCATGTTGATCATCATCATCTTTGGGCCTCCCTTTATGCTTATGGATTTGTAAATGTATACTTCCATGATTTTCTTGGTGTCATTTGAAACTCTACATTGGGTGGGAGGGTTTTCTTCATGAGGTGTCCTAGAATAGCTACGAGGGAGTTAGTCTTTCTATCATATAACTCATTGTTAGTAAGAAAACCCATTGTTAATGTTTTGTGGAGGTCGGTAGACTTTGTAGGAGTGAGGATAAAATATAATTCGTGTGACTTTTAGAGTAAAAGTAAAATTCATTGTTATATTCTACCAAAATTTCACTATATGAACCCATAATTCATAGATGATTATGTTGGTAGTTTGGAAGCTGCCCAAGTGTTGTAGTTGTGACATGTACTAATGTCATATATTTTAATTCATAGATTATTGTAGATGGCTATGTTGGCATCTATGTAAATGTTTGTTGTTGAATCAATGTCATGTACTATATATGTTATCTTTCATTTTGTTCCTTCATCTTCAATGCTTAATCTTAGTGTGTTCACTTATTTAAACCCAACTAAGTTTGGAATGACCTATATACCCTAACCATGTTTGGTGGATGACTTGTATTAACTTACATATTGCATGTCCTTTACCTTTTAGTGAGTGGGATTTCTCACTTAACCTTAAGTGAGTGAGTGGGACCATACAACCAACCATCTCGACTCTAATTTAATAATTTAAAAATGATGGATAAGAATTTTTTTCTTCTCTATAAGTTATTAATCCTTGCATTTTTTATATATAAAAAGTAAAAAATTGCTACAAATTTAATGATAATCCTTATTTACCTTTTTGTTTTGTTTCATGTTCTTGGCTTATTTAAAACATAAACTTAATTAACAATTTGGTAATACTGAATTTAAAACATAAATTTAATTAACAAATTGGTAATATTGAATTGAAATAGTTTTTATAATAGTTTTTATATAAGTTAATTAAGTGAGGCCTATAATATTTACAAAGGTAACCAACTTGAAGATTTAATTCATAACTTTTTACTTACAATTCAAAACACTCAACCATTAGAGTTAAGCTATTTAATTTTAATATATTTAAAGTTTTAAATGACATATTTATGAAGTTAATAAATTAAATATAAAATTTGAAACCACAAAACTCATAAATGGAAAATTATCCAACTATATAATAAAAAAAGGAAAATAACAATTATAAAATATATTTTTTCTCCTAAACAATTATAAAATATATATACTAAAATAAATGAGCATAGTTCAAATAAGTAGTATAAATGCTATACTATTTGGATATTTTTTTGCTATCATCATCAATTGACTACACAATTTTTGGTCAAATTGCAATTTTTAGTTATTAAATTGCATTATTGAATGCATAAACCAATTCATCCATCTCAAATACCCCTATTGTATCTAAATTATGAAACCCCAACAACTTATACTTAGAATTCCAACCATTCTTCTCAATTTTCAATTTTTAACTAGATTGGAAACCAAAAATAATGGAAAATAATAAGACTAAAGAAGATCAAAATCATAGTATATTTATATTACCACAATCCATTTTATTTTTTACTCTTTGTTTCATGCTTAAATTTCTTTTAATCCTTATTACTTTTTACTAAATCTAAAGTTAATATAAATCTATATTGAATTAATAATTATAAGGTAGATAGATATATAACAATTCAATCACCCTTAAAAATGAGTCATGGGATGTAGTAAGCATAGTACCTCTCATAATGATGATTAAGATATATTTCAATGTGATATATAAAAACATATGGAAAATTCAACCTGTGATATATTTGAATGATGATGAAGATGACGACGATGATGATGAGGGTCAAGACGATGAAGACGATGATGATGAAGATGATGATGATGACAATGATGACGACGATGATGACGACGACGACGATGATGATGATTATGATGCTGATGATGATTATGATTATCGTGAGGATGAAGACGATGATGATCAACATGATCAAGATGATGGTGATGGTTGTGGTAATGATGATGATGATGATGATGATCATGGTGATGATGATGATGATGAACATCATTTTGATGATGAAGATGATGACGATGATCATGATGGTGATGATGGTGATGAGGGTCATGAAGATGATGATAATTATGATGATTATAATTATAATTATTATAATGATGATGATGATGATGAGGGTCATGATAATGATGATAATCGGATAATGATGATAATGACGCTCTTGATGATGATGATGATGATGATGATGATGACGACGACGATGATGATGAAGACAATGATAATGATGATGATGATTATCATGATGATTATCATGATGATGATGATGACTATCATGATGAAGATGATGATGAGTCAAATAGAAATAATGAAGATGATGATTATCTGTAACAAGTTCCAATGGAGGAGTCAAATAGAAATAGTAAAAATTATGTTGATGTATTTTCAACTTCGGAATGTATTCATCTATGTATCTTATGTCTTGTAACCCGATGTTTATTCCGGGATGTATCTATTATGTAATTGAGTCATGTTGTCATGCACCGATGTTCCGATCGAGAGGATATATATTGTAAACAAGTCATGTCAAGTCATAGTGGGTAACCCTCCGATTGTCCAAGGGTTAAAGTTCCCACAGTTCCGGGGCACTAGGGTTATTAGACTCTCCTAGTAGAGGTCGGCCCTAGTAGAGTTTTAGTCATGCTGGGATTAGTATAAATAGAGAACTAGAGTCTCTATTTATCACACAACTCATACACACTCAAGTGTAGCGCATAGTTGAGGAAGGAGAAGACACTGGGGCTAGATAAGAAGATTGTTAGTGCTGTCGGGAGATCACTTACTGTATTGGGATTTTCTATTTTGGTGTTGATTCTATCTATGAGGAATTTGTGGGGTATTATTCATTTATGGTTTCCCGAGGAAAAACACTATGTTCATTGTCTCTTGTGTTTGATTGATGTGCTTGTTATTATCTCAGTTAAAGATCCTAATAATGCTAGCTTAATGTTGAAAAACTAACATGGTATCAGAGCTAACCTAAGAAGAAGACAATGTGCAGCTACGGGAACTAGGGCTTCCTAGTTTGTGGATATTCCTCCACATATTTTCAGAAAAATTAAGGTAGAATAACTCTCCTCCTTAGGGCGCATCTTTCTGTTGAAGCAGAATCCAATTCTGAGGGTTTTCAATTTTGGACCCGACACTACTGCCGAAAATTAGGGCTTTTCACAGAAGAGGAATTTTTCAGTGATCCCAGGCCTGGATTGATGTCCTCCCCAAAATTGAATTTAGAGATAAATTTCAAGGCATTTGGGTGGACAAAACTCTGAAAAGAAAAACCCTAATTTGCTCCTAATCCAGTACTATAGGATTTGAGCTCCAAATCTAGATCTAACATCTTAACTTGGTAAGATCTAAATCTTTTGTATTTCCATTTGAAGTTCTTAGTTAAGATGTCTCATCATACCAAGCTTGATGAAAATATTGAGTGAGCTGATAACTTCTGAGCCTGGAAGTATAGGATCTCCTTGGTCTTGCAAGAAAATGAGTTAGATTCCTACATCAATGAGGAGGTTCCAGTTCCAGAGGGAGATGAGGCTAAGGTCTTACATAAGAAGAATATGGTTATGGAAAAGAGGATCATTGCTGATTCTGTTAAGGATCAACTCATCCCACAGGTGTCCTCTCTCAAGACACCTAAAGATATGTTTGATTCCCTAACCAAATTGTTTGAAGGGAAGAACATAAATAAGAAAATGACTCTGAGGAATCAACTGAAGAATGTGAAGATCCAGAATGCAGAGACCATCCATTCTTACTTCAAAAGGGTTTCTCAGATCAAGGAACAATTAGAAGCAGTAGATGAAGAAGTGGAGAATGCAGAAATTGTGATGACCACCTTGAATGGTCTAGGACATGTGACTCTTTCATTCAAGGGATCTGTACTAGAAAGAAGTCAGTCAAGTTCAGCAGACTGTATGCTCTCAAGAATAATCTCAGATAGCAGCTCGAGAAGAGAATATGGGAAGTGAAGATCAAGCTCTCACAGTACAATCCAAGAAATCCAGATCTAGCCATCACAGAAGTAAGTACTCTCATCATAGGTATAACTCAATAAAGCCTAGAGATAAGTCTAAGTACATTTGCTATACATGTGATGAAAAAGGACACTTTGCTAGAGATTGTCCTAAGAACAAAAGTAGCTCTCACAAGAAGAAGGGAAGCAAGAAAAGACATCATGCTCATGCTGCAGAGGATGATGAACCTTCATCAAAGAGAACTAGATATGAAAGTGAAGATTCTTCAAGCGAGGATGAATATGTATTGATCTTCGCTCTCACAGGTAACATTACTCATGGAAGTGATGATTGGCTTATAGACAATGGGGCTTCCAAACATATGACTGGATTTAAGGAATCCTTTGTGAAACTCTTAGAACATGAATCACCTCACAAGGTGAAGCTAGGAGATGACTACCAATATCCAATAAAAGGTACAGGGGAATATTCCTACAAACTAGACTCTGGAAAGTCTCTAACAATGAAAGAAGTATTGTTTGTGCCAGGACTCAAGAAGAACCTTCTCTCCATATCAGCATTGGATGCAAAAGGAATGAGGGTTGCATTGATAGATGGTCAAGTAATCATGTGGCCAAGAGGAAATACTATCGATGATGTGGTAGTGATTGGTGAACAAGAAGGAGGTTTGTACAAATTAAAGGGCCATCCAGAACAAGCCTTGGTCCATGACACAGTAGAGCCAAGTGAACTTTGGAATATAAGGCTTGCACATGTGCATTACAGAGCACTACCTATTGCAAGCAAAGCTGTTGAAGGTCTTCGAGAAATACAAGCAAAACATGATGGGGTCTGCAAAGGATGTTCAAAAGGAAAGAACACAAAGAAGACATTTCCAAGTAGTGAAAGCAAAGCAAAAGGAATCTTGGAAATCATCCAATCCGATGTATGTGGTCCTATGTCATCAAGCTCACTAAGCGGGTATGCATATTATGTTTCTTTTATTGATGATTTTTCTAGGAAGACATGGGTTTACTTCATGAAGAACAAAGACAAAGTATTCAACAAATCCAAAGAATTCAAAGCCTTGATTGAGAATCACATTGAAAAGAAGATCAAGACTTTTTGGTCAGATAATGACAGAGAATTCACTTTGAATGAATTCAAAGCACTATGTAAAGGATCGGGGATTAAGAGGGAGTTGTCCACTCCTTATAATCCACAACAGAATGGGATTGTGGAATAGAAGAACATAACTATCATGGAAGCTGCAAGAGCTATGCTTCATGATCAATATATTCCTATGCATCTTTGGGAAAAAGCTACCAGAACAATGGTGTATGTACAGAACCATACTGCACATAGAGTACTCGAGAACAAGACTCCTAAAGAAGTCTTCTTCGGCAAGAAACCAGAAGTCAGCCATCTATTTGTGACAGGTACGGATGGGTTGATCGTTGATACGAAGAGAAATCTTGCTTCTGAGTTCAAAATGAAGGACTTGGGTATGATGCATTATTTCTCAGGCATGGAAGTGTGGCAGTGCAGTAGAGATCCTGAAGAGGTTTGGGATGATGGACTGCAAAGCCATGGCCACACCTATGGCATCAAAATTGAAGCTATTGAGTGATGTTTCATCAGATTTATTTGATGCTACGATGAATCGTCAGATGGTTGGGTCATTGATGTACCTGACGAACATGAGACTAGACATTTGATTTGCTATGAACACCTTGAGCCAGTTCTTGATAGATCCGAGAAATGCTCACTTGATTGCTGCAAAGCATATTCTGAGGTACTTGAGGGGTATAGTTGATTAACATATAAGGTTATGTCGATTCAGATTGGGCAGACAGTGCCATCAATAGGAAGAGCACTTCAGGATGTTGCTTCAGTATGGGATCAGGTGTGATCTCTTGGTTTAGCAGGAAGCAATCCTGTGTGAAACTGAGTACAGCTGAAACAGAGTATGTCACAGCTTGTTCATCTAGTTGTGAGGAAGTATGGCTTGCAGAAGCTACTGTATGATATATTTTATCTCCAGTTGGATGCTACTTGTATACATTGTGATAACCAGAGTTGCGTAAAGTTGTCAGAGAATCCTATGTTCCATGACAAATCAAAGCATATCGAGATCAAGTATCACTATATCAGGGATATGGTGCAGAGGGGAGTAGTGAAGCTCTAGTATGTTCTAACAGAGGAACATATAGCTGATGTATTGATGAAGCCATTGGCTACGCTGAATTTTGAGTACTTCAGGGAGAAGCTTGGTGTTCTCCAGATTGAGGTTTCCTCCAGGAGAAAGTGATGAGACCCATAGCCATTCTGACATGGTGAGAGGATTGGTTCCTTCCATAGTCAGATGTAAGGGTTGAGCCATTTTGTCATGGTGAGATGATTATTTACTTCCATGTTAGATATGATTGCTGGCCATTCTGTTGAGTAGGACAGATGTAAGGGAAAATGCCATTCTGGGAATGGAGGCACCTGGTCAGTTACCAGGAAAAATCATTCTAGGACTAAGAAGCCATTCTGATGTGATAGAGGGATGTGTTCCTACTTGATCATATGTAAGGGCTGAACCATTCTGTCATGGCTAAAGGATTAGGTTCTTCCCATGTTAGATGTGAGTGTTGGCCATTCTGATGAGTAGGTCAGATGTAAGGGCAACTGCCATTCTGGAATGGAGGTGCTTGGTTAGTTACCAAGTAGCTCAGTCTGGGACTGGGGGCCATTATGATGCGATGGTAGGATTATTTCCTCCATGATCAAATGTGAGTGCATGCCCTTTTCAATGCGGTGCTTCGTGCTTGGTTGGATTGTAAGTGCAGAGCCCTTTCTGATGCAGTGCTTCGTGCATGGTCAGATTGTAAGTGCTAAGCCTTGTCTGATGCAGTGCTTCATGCATGGTCAGATTGCAAGTGCTGAGCCCTTTCTGATGCGGTGCTTCGTGCATGGTCGGATTGTAAGTGCTAAAGCATTTTTTATGTGGTGCTTTCGAGCATGTTCGATTGTAAATGCTGTGCCTTTCTGATAGGATGAGGTCAGATGTAAGTGCAGAGCCTTTCCAATGTGGTGTGCTTGCACATGGTCGGATATAAGTGCTGAGCATTTCTGACAAGAAGAGGTCAGATGTGAGTGTTGGGCGTGCCTTTCTAACAATATGAGGTCAGATGTAAGAGCTGGGTGGACCATTCTGACTTAAGTGTTAGATATAAGTGCTGATGAAGACCTACATGAAGGGTAGGCCTATAGGATTGACTCTGTAGAACTTCCTGTGACGAGAATAATTGAGCTAACACCATTATGAGATAGAAAATGATGATCCAGACTTGATGATGATCCAGATGAGATGATCCAGACTTGATGATGATCCAGATCAAGTGACGATCCAGTTGTGATGATGATCCAGACTCGATGATCCAGATGAAGTGATCCAGATGAGATGATACATACTTGATGACAATCCAGATCGAGTGATGATCCAGTAGTGATGAGCCAGTAGTCATGATGATGCAAATCCCATGATAAAGAAGAAGAAGATGGCTCGAAGACTCGAAGACATAGAAGAATTGAAGAAGAAGATGACTTGAAGAATCAAAGACTAGAAGACTCAAAGACAAAGAAGACTTGAAGACTAATAAGACTTGAAGATGAAGATGACGAGATGATCTAGTTGATGCAGAGAAGAAGACCAATGCTGAAAATTGTGTCGAAAGAATACCTTCCTAGTTAAGAGGGAGTGTTGATGTATTTGTAACTTTAGAATGTATTCATCTATATATCTTATGTCTTGTAACCCAATGTTTGTTCTGGGATGTATCTATTATGTAATTGAGTCATGTTTTCATTCCCCGATGTTTTGATCGGGAGGATCTATAATGTAAACAAGTCATGTCAAGTCATAGTGGGTAACCCTCCGATTGTCTAAGGGTTAAAGTCCCTGCAGTTCTGAGGCACTAGGGTTATTAGACTCTCCTAGTAGAGGTCGGCCCTAGTAGGGTTTTAGTCATGCCGAGATTAGTGTAAATAGAGAACTGGAGTCTGTATTTATCACACAACTCATAAACACTCAAGTGTAGCGCATAGTTGAGGAATGAGAAGACACTGGGGCTAGATAAGAAGAAGGTTACTACTATTGACAGATCACTTACTGTATTGGGCTTTTCTATTTTGGTGCTGATTCTATCTCTGAGGAAGTTGCGGGGTTTTCTCCATTTATGGTTTCCCTGAGGAAAAAAATTGTGTTCATTGTCTCTTGTGTTTGATTACTGTGCTTTTTATTCTCTCAGTTAAAAATCCTAATAATTCTAGCTTAATGTTCAAAAACTAACAAATTAAACACTAAAATTATAGAAATAATTGTTTTTAATGTATTCTTCCTAATTACCATTCATTGAGCTCCTCTCTGTTTCGAGAATAATTAATATTCTCTTCTAAACAGGACCAACCATGTGAAGGTAGAAGCTCTTTATGGCCCCTCCCCCCCCACATCACTCTCAGTTCCCCAAACCCAATGCATATACTTGCAAATAACAATTTACTGCAAATTATTTCACTCAATAGCTGAAATAAGCTTTCATTAAACCATTCAATCATTCAACAGCCGAAAAAAACATTCATTAAACCCCAACATTCATTATTTTAAATGATTATGATTATGATGATTATGATGAGGGTCATGATGATTATGATGATGATGACGCTCTTGATGATGATGATGATGATGATGATAATGAAGACAACGATGATGATAATATCATGATGATGAAGACGATGATGATGATGATGATGATGAAGACAATGATGACGATGATTATGATGATTTATGATGATTATGATTATGATGATGAGGGTCATGATGATGATGATGATGACTCTCTTGATGGTGATGATGATGATGATGATGATGATGATGATGATGATGATGATGATGATGATGGTGCTGACGATGATGATGATGATAATGATGATGATGATGCTGACGATGATGATTATGATGAATGTGACAATGATGATCAACGTGATGATGATGAAGATGGTGATGATGTTGATGATGTTAGTAACTCTTTAAAACAAAATAAGATAAAAGAATAGGTCTAATTAAATATTCACCTTTCAATATATTTCATCATCTTCTTCATCCAAGTAATCATATGTATCATTAGATCCATAGTCAACATTGTAAGGATTGGCCATATCATCATAATCATCTAAGTTAGTTACACTCATTGTGTCATCATCGGTATAATCTTCATGGGAATTATCTGCTACATCATTTGATTCAACTAATTCTTGAACATCTTTTGTTGGATCATCATCATCATCTAAATCATGTTGATCATGATCTTCATCATCCTCTTCTTCTTCTAGAAAACCCTCTTCATTACCATCGTCTAGTTTATACCTTACAAGCATTCCCCTTGGATCGTGTCTCACAACAAATGACCATCCCGCTTTACCTTGAACCTACGAGTAAAATAATTGTTCACATTGGCTTGGAAGAACATAGGGCTCCTTTGTGGCTCCGTTTCTGGCTCAAACAACCTTGTATTTACCATGGTAAATCCATTATCATGTTCAATAATAGTTCTATCGAGATCACGTTGATTCAATTGCAACCTGTACCATTTGACAATGAATAGAAATACCTTGAAGGATTTAAAGTCACACTGTAGAATATCTTCCAAATACCCATAGTATTGATTTTATGAGAGTTCTGGATGTCTATCACTTCTTGATGAAGCATTGGTCACCTCAAAGACTACAGATATCCCACAATCTGATGTTTTCTTTGTTTCATCCAATTTTTTGATGTGATATCTACAACCATTGTAGACCATAGCATGATGGTGTTTTACCTGCAACAAGCAATACACGAAAAGATTACACAACGATTCAATAGTTATGTAGCAATACATGGAAATAACAACATGTATATCAAAATGCAATTTGCAAAATTAAAGATTTAGAGTGATTTCTTAATATGCTTGCCATTTTATCTTTTAAACCATATGCTAAATTGATTTCCCTTTCTGTAAGATTTCTATCTCCATTGCAATGTGTTGCTTTTACCAATGAAGCCACACCTTCCCATGATATTCCATGACCTGATTTTTCACATCGTTCAATCCATACCTTCATCTAGTCAATACTGTTTTCGATGTATAAATGAATTGCATCTCTTTCTCGACCAACTGCTTGATGACAATAATCATGAAAATGAAAGAAATATATAAATTTCCTGAACAAAGTATATGCTCTTAATTGATGCAATAACTAGAAAATGAAATTAGAATATGAACAATATAATAAACATCCACTATCTAATAATTACCTTTCACCTTCCTTGATCTACCTTTCCCCTTCAGTTGGTCCCCTTCAATTTTTTTATTGGAGTCTGGATCACAAATGCGACGTAAATTGAGCTTTAACACTAAAAAAAGAATATATTCAATGACATACAACATGTTTTGGTATACTGTATATCCTTCCATCATATAACCCTCATCATGTGCTCGTTGTCTCACCAAACCCTTCATAAATTTCAAGTGCCTCTCAACCATCCACATGGACCTTGAGTGCATAGGTCCACACAACTCAATCTTCTCAAATTGGTGTGTGAGGTAGTGTTCCTGTGCATTGAAAAATGTCGAAGGTAGATGCTTTTGCATTTCACACATGATACGAGGAATTTCTCTCCTCCAATACTTTATATATTCTTTATGGATTTCTTTAGATATCAACCATGTACAAGTGACGCAAACCAATAACGATATTTAACAAAAAAAACATTAAATTACATATCATGAAATAGTGCACAAAAAAATATAAATTATACGGAGAATTAAAGAAACACTAAGCACAAGCAACTAATCGCTAGTTACCTCACGTATTTACCAAGATTATATATAAATTGTTTGACATTGTTGTCGAAGTTGTCCGAGATAAAGAGAGATAGAACATACTATATCAATATACAAACCACATCATTTATTAAACAAAGAGTATACAAACATGAAAAAAATTTATGCAATAAAATGAACAAAAATAAATTATATGGACATAACAATAACAATTACCTTGATGAATACATGCCAATCATGTGTTTTGACCTTACAAAATCACCTTTTTTGTTACTATATTCTTCAAGTTCGCACAAAATCTAGTGGGAAATTTAATTTTCCACATTACACCTTTGAAAACATTGCTTTGTTGCTCTGTAAACATCCATCGAATTGAGTTTATATTAAGTTGGTCTCCGTTGCTGTGAAATTGGATGACATCTTTCATTGCATGGTTTCCTTATTGAATGTCTTTGCAAACTTTCACAATTTTATCTTTCTCCCTCCTTAGCTCCAGTAGTCGCTATAATGTTTCAGTCACATTCTTTCCAATATGCATTGTATCAAACAAATGAGCGATTTGTAGGTTCTCATAGTAATGCAACCTGCTGAATTGTAAAGGATAACTTTTCATTCCCCGTGAAATCCCATTAATGCCTTCATGATCACGATGGACATCATGAATATTATTTTATAAATAAATTACATCATTAAACAAATATGGCCACTACAGTAAAAAATTCACAATAAAAATTAAAATACATAACAATTCATATACGATGATCCATATGTACCATGATGACGATTTCTAATGTATTGCATCTTCCAAAGGTGAGGTGTTATTCTCCGTGGTTTTAATGCAGTCTCCTGCTTCCCATTGAAAATAATTTTTTTGGTTGTTCTATACTTGTGATTCTTACAGAGGAAATGCCTATACTCATCAAAAACCTCCCTTCTTAAGCTTTTTGAGTGACGAGATTTTATCTTAGGACCACAAACTGGACATGCAAATTTACCCTTTGTTTGAAGACCTACAATATATAGATATGAAATAGCTATGTCAATTATAATTATATGTAAACTATATTAACTACTTCATATAATTAAATGCAATTAAAGTGGAACTTAAAAATACAAACCACAAAATTGGGTTAACCCAGGGGCATCGTGTATTGTCCATACAACCATTGCATGGAATTGAAATTTCCTTTGTCGTATTGGTCTAGATACATCATACATAGTGATGCCATTCCATAACTTCAGTAGCTCATCTATAAGAGGTTCGATATATACATTCATATATTTGACTTGGAACTTACCTGATTGATTTGAAGTCCATATAAAATATATAATTATGATAACCATTAAGATATACAAACCATGCACAAGAGTAAAATACAAAAATATACAAATGAAATTAGGAAACATAATATGAAAAATGAGATGCCACAACCACATTAGAAATAAAATAGTTGTAGACACAAAATACCTGGAATAATCATCGACAACATTATGTGCTCCCTCTTTATTGAAAACCATGGAGGAATGTTATTGTTGATAACAAAAATAGGCCACACTTTGTAAATGGATTTCATCTGTGAAAATGGATTAACACCATCCGGTGCCGAAGAAATCCTAAGATTACGTGGTTCTTCTTTAAAGTGAGGCCACTTTTCCTCCATATCTCTAAAAGAAGAACCATCTGTAGGCATTTGAATAACATCATCTTGAATTTTGTTCCTGGCATGGTAATCCATAGATTGCACTATTTTTTTGCACCTATACAGTCATTGCAAATGTGGAATGATGGGAATATAACAAAGAACCTTTTGAGGCACCTTTTTTGTTCTTGATCTATTCAATATCTACTTATATGACATTCTGGACATTATGTTGCAAATTCATGCTAATTATAATATATAACATGGTCATCGGGGCATGTATGAATTGCTTCATAATGCATTCCAATCTCTTTCACGATGGAAGATAAATCTCGATATGTGTGAGGTAAAATATTTGATGGTGGTAACAACAATTCAGCTATCAAGATACAACAAAAAAAATAAAAATATAGTTAATGTAATAAATAAATAATATTAACGAAATACACGTCATCTGTATGATGATCAATAATGAGTTAACAATACAATTATTAGAGGAATACAGATAAAATTTATCACGTTTGTATATATGTGATGGATTGTTTTTCATACCTTAGCATCCGTGTGATTGATATGTTTGAAATACCATTCATAACCTTCAAGTTCATTATCAACAATAAAACGGAGATAAGATTTGTTTTGAAGCCTTCATAAAGGGGTTCATATGCCTTATCGAGAGGTGGTATATTATGAACATCATCAAAGTCATCATCATTTTCATTATCATCGTCATCGTCATCATCCATTCTAACATTGAATGAATCATGGATCAATGTATTTGTACCATCATCCTCAACTACACTATCAGTATGATCATCTTTTTCAATATGATCATTCACTTGTTCTCCATTAAACACAAACGCTCCATGATCCTGATCCGAAACTTGTTCTAAAAGCACTTCCTTTGGAAGATATGTTGTTGGGTGTCTTGCTTTTATAAATACAGGAAAACATCATTAGATATAAGTTAATATAGGAAATATTAAAATAATACATACATTTGCCAAAGCAAAGAATATAAAAAACTTTATAATGCTAAACCTACAATTTTTTGTGTCTGTTGAGATCAGTATTCTTCTCCTCTTAAATCCCCTCCATTGAGTACATGGAAAATAACATTTTCCATCACCCCTTCATTTTGCTGCATTCCATAGTTTAGCAAGAAATTGTCGATTGTGTTCATTTGGATCAGGATTATTTCTATTTGACATCTTGTCACAAACTTCGTGAATGAATACTATCAACAATCTTAAAAAATCAAGTTCCACGCATCACAATTTTCTCAAACGGAGGTTTGTCGAAGAATAAAAAAATCCCCGCAAATTTTTTGTTGAAGAAAAGAAATTTCCCGCAACCGCCCATTGAAGAATAAAACAATTCCTCAAATCACCCGTCGAGGAATAAATAATTTTCACAAACCATTAGTCTCTTCTATAGCAAACATGTCAGAATGTTTAAAAATGTTTATATTTATAATTCGATAGACGTCAAATATCCGACGCTATGAACCTAGTTACCGTTAGAAATATGGGTTTAAATTATTTGAAATATGTCTTTATTTTATTTCAAAAAATAGCCCAAATATGTCGAACATTCGACACGCTATTGTCGTATATCCAACGACTGATCCTCCGTGTGTCATTGCAAATTCAAAAAATGGCCATCACAAATTTGACACGCAGTTGTCTCATATCTGACAACTTATCCTCCACGTGCCGTAAAAAAACCTACGCTAAGGACATCGAAAATTCGACGTTTATAAAAGAAATTGGAAGGTATAGTACTTTTCAGCATTGCAATCCGACACATCCATACTTTACATCAGGAGGTCGTCGAATTTTGGGTTCAAATCCTGTTGTGCACAAGTGAGAGAGAATAGTTGTCGGAGATCATCTTTGTGTTTTTGGGTTTTACTTTTGCTATTGGTGCTCATTCTATCTTTGAGGAATTTGTGGGGTTTTCTCCTTTATGGTTTCCCCAAGGAAAATTCTTTGTGTCTCTTGTCTCTTGTGATTATTGATGTGCATGTTATTCTCAGATAAGATCCTAGATCATATTTATTAAATGATAAAAATATAACAAAGGATACATTGTCATATATTTGAAAACAATGCTCAATCGATATAATTGATGAAACATTAATGAGGGAATAACCCATTGATGAAAGTGATGACTCACATAAAGTCGAGAAAAAATATACAAATTATTTGTAAAAAACATATTAAAAACATTATATTTAGAAATTTTATTTCTAAAATAGAGTTTGAAAGTCAA
>LPNX010288806.1:141773-206729 GCA_001517045.1 Pseudotsuga menziesii
ATAATCTCTTTGACAAAATCCATTGCAATGGATAATCATGCATGCTAAGTAAATCTAAAGGGGAAACATTTAATGTACAAATTGGAAGTATGAAAATGCAAAAAAGACGAGGAATGACAAAAACATGATCTCAACTTGGAATCACTCAATTTGACCAAGACATAAAGCCTGGGTGTGCATTTTAGTGAAGCAAGGAAATTTTAGCCAACTTCACTAAGATGCACACCCAACCTTCATTTCAAGTCCAAAATGAATATTTCAAATTGGTGAGTGTTCTTTAGTATTTAAAAAAATTACTACAATTCCATATTTTTAATTTTACAGGAAAAAGGTTATGTTGTGCAAAATAACTCAAAGTTTGTGGTTTTTCTACATGGTTAAAATCAGGGTCAAGTTCCTCAATGAAATGCACACCAAGACCTGTAGTTAGTGTTAAATGTACTCAAGAATCTTGCAATCTATATTACCAACATTTTCTACAAAATCTCATACTCATTTCTCTAAAACGAATATTATAAAGTCAAGTTAACTTCTACCAAAATAGAAATTGATATTATTTTCCAATTTTCAAAGTCAGCATAAAAATGCACACTAGATCCTAACCAAGTACACCCCATGCATAAAATTTGGACTAACACATAATTACACAATGTTGAGTCTATCTATCATTGAATCAGATCGGCTAAAATGGCTACATACCAATTCTTCCCACGGATAAACCTCTTTGGAAAATTGCACACCAATGTAAAATTGTACATCCTAAAGGAAATATAAAGTGGATTCTTTCAAGGAACAAATTGAAAATATGAAAATGCAAAAATATGAAGAAAGAAAAAAAAATCTCCTTTTGAATCACTCAAATTGACCAAGAAATAAAGGATGGACATGCATTTTAGTGAAGCAAGGAATTTTTGGCTAAATTCAATAAAATGCATGCCCAACCTTCATTACAATTCCAACTTGAATAGCCATTTATCTAAAATAAACCTTCTACAGTGAAATCCAAGTCTACAAAAACCATCGTTAATATTATTTGTTAATTTTCATAGTCAACACAAAAATGCACATCGAATCCAAACCACCCTAGGTATTAATTTTGGAATGAGACATAATTATAAAATTTTGAAGCTATGTATCCTTGAGTAAGCTTTGATAAAATGGATACACCTATTTTTCCCACTTATACACCTCTTTTAGAAATTGTGCATCAATGGAAAATTATGCATGGTTGAGTAAATTTTAAGGGAAAACTTTCAAAGCACAAACTAGAAATATGAAAATGTATAAATGTGGATAGTTATAAAATACACACTTTCCAATTTGAATCACTCAAATTGGCCAATATGCATTTTAATGAAGCAAGGTAATTTTGACTAGATTCACTAAAATGCATGCCCAACCTTCATTACAAATCCAAAATGAATGATTCAACTTGTAGAGTGTGTGTTTTTATTTATTAGAACCTTTACAATATTTTATACATAAAAAATCATGTTGTGCAAAAAACATCAAATTTTGATATTTTTTAATATGGTAAAAGACAAGGTTTAGTGTCTCTAAGAAATTACGTCTCCATGAGCTAGAGTAGGTGTGCTTGTGTGTGAGTATATATCATGTATACTTAGAATGTGTACTTGATTGTTTTCAGGATAATGATGATTTGTAGGTTAGAGTGGAGCCAATGTGACATTGTTTATTATTTTAGAACAACAATATACAAAGAAAGCTCATTCTTTGAGCGGAGTTCTATTAAATTAGAGAGATATTTTTCAAAACCAAATAATACACTAAACACGTTTCTAGTAATGATTATCAACATTGATGTTTACACACATTTTACAAAATTGATCTTTTCATAAAATGTTGTAACAATTTCCTAGATAGATAGAAAGCACATTGTAATAAGTAATATAAATTTTGAAGAATTTAGGAAATATTAATCATCCCCATCCTCATCCTCATTTTCCTCCTCCTTTTCCATTAAAATATAGTCATATCTATCACGTTTGATACTTGTCACATCATTTGTTTCAACTTCATCTTGAGACAAATATTCAAATAAACAACTATTGGCAGACTCAAAACTAATTTCTTCATAGGTTATCTGAGAATATTCTTCTTCTTCTTCTTCTATTGGTCTATTATTCTCTTTGGAGGATTCCTTCTTACATGAAATTGCTATTTAAATTGTAACCAAGTTCAAAACATATTAGCACATCAAAACATCAGTTCATTATACAAGAAAATTGTTAAACTAACCTAATAGCAACAATGGAAAAAAAATTGAAAAAAAAATTGAAGAAAATATTTAAATTACCTTATAATGACCCACTAGAAACAAAAATGTGCTCTTTTGAAACTTGAAAATGAAAATTTTTCAAAGTCACCAAATATAGAATTTTGAACTTGGAGTGCAATTTTTTTTTACAATACTAGAACAAACATATTGTGTTAATCTCTATACAATTCCAAAAGACTATGATGGCTAGATTGTCAGCAAGATCCTACGGATTGGATACACATGGAATTCCTTTAATGAAAATAATGTTATCTAGATTATTTATTTTAACTTATCAACCTTAAAAAACCTAATGAATCCTATTACATTAAAACATTATTACTATGCTAATTGATAAAATAGATTGACATGAATATTATGCATGATTAAGTTGTCAAATTTGATTGAGGACGTATCATGGCATACCTTAAAGATAGTTTTATGTGATGTATGAACTTACTATCAACACAATTTTATTCCTTTGATGTATTTTTCATCAATGCATGCATTTTGTGAGACAATGTTTTAGTAGATAAATATAGTAAGAGAGAGGACAATTGTTGTTGTGATATGTCATGGAACTGCTAAAGGTTACAACTTGTTAATAAAATAAAAATTTAACATTGAAAATGAAAAAAATAATTTTACATGCCAAATTATTGATCCAAAATGCTTGGATATCGATTTGATTTATCTTCTTCACTCTATTGGTACCATCGTCTTCATTAATATGCCACTCTGACCATACCTATGTATAAGTTAAAAATATATTTCATTAGGTACTTCACTTTTCAAAGAATATTTTAAACATGTTTTTTTTACTGAAATTCTCATGATAGGTAAATTATGTTTAACACACTATTAAGATGCTTGGGTTATAAATTTTGGTTATCTAACACATGTTAAACCTACTTGAGTTCAAAGACGTAGTTGGTTAACCCATATTTCTTTCCTTGAAATCTTTTTAATTTTAAAGTTTTCTAGCTAAATTATTTTTTGTTAGTTGACCCACCCAACTTCTCTATAATTAAATATAATATTTCCAAAAGAATGTGGCTAATTCTAGCAAGTTTGAAAAATAATATTTTGATAAAGAAAATCATATTTTGACATCCCTTGATTAATATTCTTAATGAAATAGGATACATGGTAGAATTATGTAAAATGTTAGGAAATTTTCACATAAAACAATTCATAAACAAATGGCCTAGGACATTCACAATCCTATCCAAGTTACATATATAGGATAAAATGGCACAAAGTATAGGTATATTCCCACTTGCAACGAGAACCTATATACTATTTTTACCCATAAATAAAGGAAATTGATGGCAGGTAAGATCTAGCACACCTAAACTGATCCTAATCAGCCTGAATTTCTGATTAAAATATTATTCCGCAAGTCCAATTCCATAATATTCATTCCGCAATAAGCTTTCCACAAGCTTGATTCCACAACCTCAGTTATGTAACTCAATTTTCACAATTGATTTTCTGCAACAACTTGTCCACAATTGCGGATTGCGGGTCGACTCAACTTTTCCTTGAATTGCTTCTGCAATTCATCTCCCAAAACTTTTCTTCCACAATTAACTTTATGCATCTTTAACAATATTGCACCGTTGCATTGTGGAAGCCATTCTCGATTGTTGATATCTTGCGGATTCTTCCTTGTCCATTGATTTGAGATCAAGTGTGGAACTTCACTTTAACTTTGCGGATCGATTATCTCCTGTACACTTTTCTCTTGCTAAATTCATACACAATCGTAGATCTGTCTAAGTTACTTATTTTTAACTCATATTTTTACAATCAATTGATCAGTGGAACGATCAATTTCCTTCTTGTTGCATTCGTATAAACACATCTCTGTCTTCATGAATTCTCTGAACATTTCTATCAATACTGAAGATTCATAGACACATATAATTTAAACATGCTTCTGGTCATTGAAAAGAAGACAAATAATTCACAAATATTCACGCACAGGCTATTACATTGTTCTTCATTTCATTAACCACATTGTACACTGCACACTCTCTCACTAGTTTCTCTTTTACACACTTACTCACACACTTTGATTTTAATTATTACATTCGACACTTATATAGAAATCCATTAAACCTGTCATATTTGAAACAACAGGATCTAAACTCCTAAGAAAGTAAATATACAAACAACCTATCCTCGAGTAACCTCTTGCAATATTTGAGGATATCAGTATAATTTTTCCATTATTACAATCAAACAAATCCTATATACAACTAACACTATCCTTCTAGAAATGATTACATGGAAGAAGAAAAATAACATTTCCTTCTCAATCAGAAAATAAAGGACTTTGACTCGATGCCCCCGCATCATACTCTGGGGGAAGAAAATAATTGTTAAACAGGTCTTCAGGGTTCACATGGTACTTGGAAATATCCATTTCAATCATCTATTCTGCATCTTCAAGTGGCTTCTCTTTCCACTTGGATAAATATTGAAAATAATCTTGGTTCCTGGTCTTCTTTGAAATTCTCTTGTCAAGGATAGCTTCTATATGTTGTTGTTCTTTCTAAGGTAATTTACCTTGCCAATCTAAATATGGACCATCTTCACTTGAGATCATTTCTTTTGTCTGATTACCTGAATCTTTAAAAGGATATAAATTTGAAACATTAAAAATTGGAGAAATTTGAAGATCAGAAGGAATTTCTATTTTATATGCATTTGCATAAAACTTCCTCAAAATTTTAAAAGGTCCATTTTTCTTGAGCTTCAGTTTATTGTAGGTTCCCTTAGGAAACCTCTCCTTCCTAATATATGCCATTACTAAATCTCAAACCTCAAAATTAACTTCCCTTCTTTTCAAATGTTCTCTTTGTTTGTGTTTTCCAGCACTTTCCTGGAATTTCTTTTTAGCATTTTCTTATACCTCATGCATACTAGATGGAAAGTATTCACCATCTGCACTCCTCTTGTCTTGTCCCACCAAATTTTTAAGTTCATACAATCCTCTTGGATGCATCCCATAAACAATATGAAAAGGACTCATACCTATACTCCTGTAGGGTGAATCATTGTAAGATAAATCAGCTTGAGCAAGATCTAAATCCCATTGTTTTGGATTTTCATAAACAAGACTTATCAATATATTTCCCAAGATCCTATTTACCAATTCAGTATGAACATCAGTTCAAGGATGATAAGAAGAGCTAAAACTAAGTTTGGTACCCAATTTCTTTCATAAATTTCTCCAAAAATAACCAACAGATTTAGCAACCCTGTCAGACACAATGCTCAAAGGCATACCATGCTAATTCACAATTTCTGAAAAGAAAAAATTAGCAATATTGGTTGGATCATTAGTATTCTTACAAGCAATAAATTGAGCTGTTTCTTAAAACCTATCCACTACCACATAAATATAACCATTTCCCCTCATAGTTCTAAAGCAATCCCAGAACAAAATCCATACTAATGGAATCCCAAGGCCTAGTTGGAATAGGTAGGCGTTGATACAATCCAGTATTGTGTCTCCTCCCTTTGGCAAGTTAACATATCCTAAATTTTCATAAAAAATCCTCACATCATGCTGCATTACCAACCAAAAATAAAAATCACTCACCTGAGAAAATGTTTTGTCCTGTCCAAAATGACCTAAAAACCCTCCACTATGTTTCTCATGTCTCAGATTTCTCTCATAGAAAATTTAGGAATGCATAATTTATTACTCTTGAATAACAATACTTCTTATATCATGTAGTCCAACCATTGACTTCTATTATGGTCAACTAGATTCTCATAGGCGGCATATATATCCTTAAAATCCACATCTTCCTTATACATATTAATGAAATTTTCAAATCCCAAAGTACTGACCTTAATCTCCTGCAAGATCAAATTTACTCTTCTTAAGGAACCAACATCCTTATTAGATTTTCCACTTGTATTCTTGATCACAAAGGTAAAGTTCTGCAAAAATTCCACCCACTTAGCATTTTTTTGATTCAATGTAGGTTGACTATTTATAAATTGCAAAGCATGATTATCTAAATATAACAAAAACTCTTTGGGCATCAAGTAATGCCTCCCCTTCTTGAGAGCTTGCACAACATCATATAACTCTTTGTCATATGAGGAATAGTTCTGTGTTTCCTCATTTAAATTTTGATTGAAGTATGCTACTGGTCTTTGTTCTTGACTCGAAACAACCCCTATTGATGTCCCACTAGCATATGTCCCTACTTGAAAATCCTTATCAAAACTTGGTAAAGCTAGAATAGGATTCTCAATGATCTTATTCTTCAACAATTTGAAGTTTATGTCAGTTGCTTTTGTCCACTTGAAAGGTTTTCTACTTCCTCTGAAGGTGTCTATTATGGGTGCACAAATTTGACTAAAACTCTTGATGAATTTTCTATAAAAACTTGCCAGACCATGAAAAATTCTTACCTCATACACATTCCTTGGAGTTGGCCAATTCAGAATTGCTTGCACCTTCTATGGATCCATTTTAAACCTTCTTGTGAAACCATGAATCCCAAATAAATCAGTTCTTTCTTTGGGAAACTACACTTTTTTCATATTTATCAGCAACTTCTCTTTTTGCAGGGTTTCCAACACCAATTTAATATTTCTCAAATGTTCTTATTTATTTTGAATGAAAATCAGAATATCATCCAGATACACTATCACATATTTTCTAATGTGTTCCTTCAAGACCTCATTCATCAATCTCAGAAAATTACTAGGTGCATCAGTAAGCCGAAATGGCATTACTAACCATTCATAAAATTCATTGTTAGTCTTGAATGCAGTCTTCCATTCATCATGTTCTCTTATTTTTATTTGATGATAACCACTTTTCAAGTCCATCTTTGAAAAATATTTAGACCCACTTAGACAATCCATCAAATCATCAATGCAGGGTAAAGGAAATTTGTACCTGATAGTGATCTTATTGGTTGCTCGGGAGTCAGTGCACATACGCCATCCATCATCGTTCTTTGGGATAAGCACAGTGGGTATTGCACAAGGAATCAAAATTTCTTTCACCGAGCCTTTTATTATAGCTGATTTTACCACACCTGGTGAATCACACTTGTATGGCCTTCCCCTGTCTCTCTGCAGACTCTTTGGACCCCATGGACCTTTTTTATACCTTTGATGTTTCCAAGATCATCCCTAAAAACATGCTTAAATTGCTATATGTGACTTTTAAACCCTTTCTCACATATATACATGGGTTTGGCCCCTAAAACCGTGTACATCGGGATGTGTGCAAAAGGCCAAATTCTTTTGGAGTTTTCCTTGACATGTATCTGACTCACTTGTCTCTTGGCCTTCCATATGCCTTGAGATTGCTCGGATTCGACCATTCATTGCCCCATTGAAGAGATATATAAGGAACCCTTTGGATACATTGAAGGAAGGGGGGAGAATTGAGAGCAAAGAAACTATAGTCCATTGTTTTCGGAACTTATGCTTGAGTCTACATCCCTTTGTCCCTTGGAGCACTTTGGTGTTCTTCCCAAGCTTGCATTTTGCTTGTGAGCTTGCTATCGGGAGATGGAGGATTGAGGTGGTGGAGGCCCAAATGGGGGATTCAATTTCTCCGATTCACAGATGTGCCGATAGAGGTTGTATTCATTGTAATCTCTGATTTTATATTAATAGAAATATCTTTTCCTGTCCAATAATGTATGTTTGAATGAATATTTTATCCATGGATGATTTCAAATGCTTATACGTTGTTGATTATATATGCTAGAGTAGATCTAACACCAATATATATAGCATGCTTGTCTTGTTTACTAATTGTTGAGGAAGTAATTTATCAATTCAAGCTGGAGTTGGAAAGCTCAACGGGGATCTACGTCAACCGTATGGAATAAGGTACGAGTTTTGATCCTTTAGTGTCAGATATTTGATTTCTCTTGCATATTGGAAATGATTGATTTCTGGAGTCAAGCTGTCTGTTGTGGTACCCCAAGCCATAGGAATTTCTCTCTGTAACAGAATTGGCGACTCCGTTGGGGACGTTCCTTGTTTGTCTTTGGGGTTTGGGGGCACAATGGGCTTGATATTCTTGACTTGCTCTTTGTTTCTCCTTGTTTCTGTGTTGCATTTTATAGTATGTTCATCCATTGACACTCCCCTTTATTTGTTTGACCCTTGGCCTTCCTTTTACCACTTCCTTCTCTGTATATATAGGTTTTTGGCCAAAAGTCACGTATACACGCAGGTTTTTGGCCAAAATCCGTGTATACATGTAGCTTTTTGGCCAAAAGTCATGTATATACGCAGTTTTTCTTTAAACAGTCGTGTACATCCTCCCTTTTGGTGAGTTTGATGTTGTGGGAAGTTGCTGGGTGGGTTGTGAGTGTGGTTGGGTCTTCCTTGGGTCTAATGTTGTCTGTTGGATGCTTCTTTTGTGACCAGAGACCGCTTTTTCATTTATTTTTCTTTGAAAGTAGTTTTAGTCATTTATCCTTTTTGTTTTTCCATTAGTACATTACTCTTTTTGTCTCGGTGTCTTGATGGGCTTGTGTTTTATACTTGCTACAGAGACTGAGAGTTTTAGATGACTTTTATTGCATTTTTCATGCTTTTATATTGAAAAATACAATGTAGTTGCACTCTTAGTTGCATCTTAGATATGGATTTGAGGAGGTACTTGCATTGGATTGCTTGGATGAGAGTTATGTTTAGGATTTCATATAGGAAGGATTGCATTGGCATTCAGAAAGGAATATATATTTATGCATCTCATGTAGTGGAATACCCTATTTTTCATTTGACAAAGATTGCACTTAGCATTGTTTGTTATGGTGTGCATATTTATTTCACTGTTAAGTCATAATTTCATTAGTTGCACGGCCATTTCCCTTTGAGTAATTGCAACCAATTAAAATCAATGCATAATAAAATAAATTACACTCTTTTCTTTTATAGGGTGCATCAACAAGATTAGGTTTTAGGGTTTTGGAATAGTTCATTGTGATTAAATTCTCCAAGACCACTAAACAACAACATGTATGTGTCTGTCCAGGTGAGAGTGTGAAATTCCTTGGTATAATTAGTGTTTCTCAGGATCCTCCTCTTACAAGGGAGTTAAGCACGAGGCAACGTGAGCGGTTAATGATTGGGATGACCCTTGGTCATAACTGAGTAGCACCGGAGATATTTCCAGGATTGTATTCGTATCTGGTGGCTCTTTCGAGATTTTCAGGCTTTGCTACCTTGCCCATACGGTCAATCCCGCCTGCAACTGTTCGTCTGAGCATTGATTATATTGAGGTGACCTTAGTTGCCTTCCCTAGGATATCAAGGGGGTACTTTGCAGGGGTTATTTTGTGGGTGTCTCGGCCAGGTAGAGGTCAGGCAACACATTCTCTTTATGCATTGAAGCTGAGGGCCACTATAATTGGTTACGTACCTCCGCTTGTAGTGTATGGGAGTTTTGAGCCTCTCCTAGGTGAGACATACCTACTGCATTTGGGAGCTCGCCTATCCTTCCCTTGGTTTGTTTGTATTTTGGCTGTAGATTTTCTTAGGAGTGTGCTCTTTTTACACTAGTTGGCCTTCGGGATCATGGTTACTTGAGTATATTTATGCTCTCTTGAGTTCGGGTCCTTTTATTTTTCGGCATGCCTGGTATCCTATCACCCGTCCTTGGTCCTAGTACAGACCCTAGTGTTAGACTTGGGGGCATCACAGCCCCTTATCGTGCTCATATATTTGGGAATGGTCATATTCCATCCTCTACTCCATTTGTGGAGGATTTTTATTCCCTTCGCTCGGTCTTTACACTAGTGGTCACCCTCGCAGGGGTGGTAGTGGATACGTGAATGTTGGGATTACAATTTACATTACTTTTTATGGCCCATCATCCACTGCATTGTTTCCTTTGAATTTATTTGTCATGATCATTCCTACCTATTCCCTATAGTTTGGATTCTTTATTAACTATTTTGGGTTGTTTTGGACTAATATGGTTGTCATGTAGGGTCCAGTTTTTGTACACTCTCTCTGAGGTTTCGACCCGTTCATGTCTATCACAGGTATCATGTCTAAACTAGAATATAGGTTAGGATTTCACATCCACCTACATTTTTCATGGCCCTATAACCGTTTCATCTTAACCTTAGGTACGAACACATTCCATGATGTCACGGAACCTTCATGCTGCTATTAGAAGTGGTGTTGTGCGAATGGTAGATCTTTCCTATACATGGGTGTCCTAAGTAGCTCCCTTTTTCATTTGGTACCCATGTTGTGAGTCCTCTCTTAGGTCCAGGAGTCCTTTGTATAGTACCTCCATGACATTTCGCAAGAGCCTCATACTCCTCTTGATCTTTTTGCTAGCTTGTTTCCTCAGGACTCCCTTATGTCAAGTTGTAATTGCATTATCATGAGCTTTGCCTGCCTCATTGAGCCTTATGTCGGCTTCCATGACTTCGAGTATCAGCCATATAGCCCGAGCTTGTCTCATGTCTAGCCATGCAGAGCCATCTTTTATATCCTTTGCAACTTGATTCCCTATTTTACCGGGAGGGGACTTTCCCCCGAGTGTCGCTATCCTACACATGTGTCCTTGCATTGAGCATAGGTATGTTCCGCTGCTTGGAACTAGTTTGTTTGCCTATATGACACTCGTCTCCTCGTAGTCTGTAACTATAAATCAATTTTATTTTTTTTTAAGTTTTTTAAATATTTGAAAAAGTCCAAAAAAAAAAATTTTAAAAACCAAAAAGCCAGACAAGGAAAGATGTTATCTTTGGCAGCAGTCGAGTCGTGTCACCTTCAAACATAGCACTATATATCACATCCATTGGTTGGGTTAATAGTTTGACTTTAGGAGCTGTACTTGTTTATCTGAGTTTATCTCCACTGACTGGTTAATCTTCCAATCCCTATGGAGCCTCTGTCGATGCCTCCTGTGTCGCAAGGATGTCCCATTTTGCATATCAAGTCTATGCTACCTATATTTAGTCACCATTTTCCGTTATGCTCTTCTTCAAAGGAAGTTGAAACTTGAGTCAGCCATTCCTCAGTTATATTGACTTTGCATGTCGTCCATTCCCGGTATAGTTACTGGTTCATGCACCTTATGATCGAGTCCTTCCACACTATACAGCTTTGCTGAGTACCTCGTGTTGGATGATGGGGGGTGCCTTAATGCCCTCCTTCCAGCAGATTTCATCCCATAGACTTCAGATCATTTATTTTGGGATTGGAATCTAGATTCATTTTTGAGTGCCTTGAGACTTGCAGTAATCAGTGGTAGGTTCTCTTACCATCGACAGTTCTTTGGGAATACATCAATGTCCCCTGATCGATGGATTCTCTCAAGTGTTCGACCTCAACACATTTATTCACACTTGTTAGTTTTCACTCTAGTACCTTGATTCCCATTATCATTATCAGTGGGTGATCTCGCATCTATTAACGGTATACATCAATGACTGGTAATCAGACGATGGACTACTATGTTCGACCTCGACACCTCTATTCACATAGTAGGAATTGTACTCATAGTGGTTTTTGTAGAAGACCTTCCAGATTGGTGGCATCTCTTATATGCTACCTCCTTGATCGTGCCAGTGTTCATGAGATGTCAGCTCTCATGACTTGATTCCAGTATATGTCAGACATTTCCAGCCATTATGGAGATCTTGATCCATTGTATATCTTCAGCCATTATGGAGATCTAATCCTTTGTTTATCTTCATCATGGAGATTATGATCTATGTATATTGTACATGGCGATGGCAACTTATGTCATATTTTGAATCATGCCTATTCATGGCCATTGTACTCTTATGTATCCAGGATTGCTATATGTATTTGCAGTTATATGTAGAGTTGTATCATTGTACTATGATGATTGGGTGGTTGGTCTTCCATTTGGGATTCTTCATCACTCCACTTATGGGATGGACTTATAATGTATTTCGTCCATCGTATGACTCCTCTAACCTCACACATTAGGGGGCATCTGTTATAGCTGATTTTACCACACTTGGTGAATCACACTTATATGGCCTTCCCCTATCCTTCTGCAAACTCTTTGGATCCAATGGACCTTTTTTATACCTTTTATGTTTCCAAGCTCATCCCTAAAAACATTCTTAAATTGCTATACGTGACTTTTAAACCCTTTCTTGCGTATATACGAGGGTTTGACCCCTAAAACTGTGTACATCGGGACGTGTGCAAAAGGCCAAATTATTTTGGAGTTTTCCTTGACATGGATCTGACTCACTTGTCTCCTAGCCTTCCATATGCCTTGATATCACTCGGATTCGACCCTTCACTGCCCCATTGAAGAGATATATAAGGAACCCTTTAGATACATTGAAGGAAAGGGGGAGAATTGAGAGCAAAGAAACTATAGTCCATTATTGTTGGAACTTATGCTTGAATCTACATCCCTTTGTCCCTTGGAGCACTTTGGTGTTCTTCCTAAGCTTGTCTTTTGCTTGTGAGCTTGTTATTGAGAGATGGAGGATTTAGGTGGTGGAGGCCCAAGTGGGGGATTCAGTTTTTTCGATTCGCAGACGTTTCGACAGATGTTGTATTCATTGTAATCTCTGATTTTATATTAATAGAAATATATTTTCCTGTCCAATAATGTATGTTTGAATGAATATTTTATCCATGGATGATTTCAAATGCTTATACGTTGTTGATTATATATGTTAGAGTAGATCTAACACCAATATATATAGCATGCTTGTCTTGTTTACTAATTGTTGAGGAAGTAATTTATCAATTCAAGCTGGAGTTGGAAAGCTCAATGGGGATCTACATCAACCGTATGGAATAAGGTACGAGTTTTGATCCTTTAGTTTCAGATATTTGATTTATCTTGCATATTGGAAAGGATTGATTTCTGGAGTCAAGTTGTCTGTTGTGGTACCTCAAGCCATATGAATTTCTCTCTGTAACACCTTTATCCAATATCTCTTGTACATTTTGTTTGATCTCTTCATTCTCTTGAGGAGTTAGTCTGTAGGTTTCCTTATTAGGTAAAATTGCACCAGGTATTAATTCAATATGATGACTAATACTTCTCATAGGAGGTAAAGAATTTGGTAAGTCATCCACAATAATATCAACATATTCATCAAGCAATATTCTAAATTTAGTAGGAAGATCATATAAAAACAACTTATACTATGCAATGAGAACTTTATACTAAGAACAAGAACTATAGCCATAAAAACGATGATTTTTGCATAAAAAACAAAAAAACACCCTCCAAATAGAAAAGTGTTTATACCATTATACACATTTTTACCTGTGTAAAAAATAGAGCCATGGCCTAAACATCCCATATTGTTGTTTACAAAATTTTCAAAATCAACCCCTAAATTGGAAAAAGATTTTTTTCGTCAAGAGATAAATTACAACTTTTTTTAAACTTTCATATTAAACAAAAACAAATATTCCATCAATAATTTCACCACTCTAACCATATAAAATGAAAGAAATTATGATGCAATTCATAATGGAATCATATATTAGGCCATACAAAAAAATGATTCATATAAATATTTAAAAACTCCTTTAGAGTTTCAATTACAAACATCATACTAATAACGCATATGGGTGAATCCATGAAGATGGGTGTCTATTTTGGGGGGTCTTATGAGAAAATAAATTTGATTTTTTCATGTTTTTCAACTTTGGGCAAACGAAAGTGATATTTTCGTTTAGAATTTCACTTTCAAGTAAAAACAAAACTTTTAGAGAATTATGTTAGCTTTCTATTTATAATTTTTCAAATTTTTTATTGAGATTTGATATGTCATTTCAAAAAATGTTTGACAGTGTGTCCTTATAAAATGAAAGGACTAAAAAATAAACATGTTTGGTTGCGCCACTAAAATCATTGTTAAACTTGTGTTTTGTAAAAAAAAAATATGTTATGACAATCTACACATAATATACTATTGCAATGACTATAAATTTGTAACCAACAGATCTATACACTAAATATAATATTTATTTGAATTCGATCAATGGGGAAACCTTGTCGATTTTCAACATGTGTTTGGTTGCGCCACTTTTCTCGCAATTGACTATAAAAATTAAAAATCTACAAATACCCTTTTGAAGTAGACACTCCAATTAAGCGCACCATATTTGTTTCAATTTTTTAGGTGGTGTATTTTTAAAGTTATATATTTTTCATTTCACCGCATGTTGAAAGAGATGAAACGAATCTCGACACATGTTAAGAAACAAAAAAAATAAAATAACGGATCTCACCTATACTCAACAAAATATATGCCTACGGCAAGTAGATTCAATGATGAAACTAATGGTATCAAGTCCGACAGTCGATTTGTAGTGTAAGGCATCCATTTTACCTTCCAAAAATGGAGAAACCTAAAAAATTTGCAGGTTTCAGGTCTTAGAGGTTATTCGACCGAACAATGTTTTTCTGTTACGGAACCGTTATTTACAACGCAAACGAAAAAAAAAAATCGTCGGCCAGAAAAACTTTCGTCTGCCGATTTTTTTTTAGTTCGTGTTTTTTTAGTTATCTACCATCAATGGTTGGTTATCTATTCATCAACTATAAGTTATCCATACACGACAATAAACAATAATAATATATTACAATTTATCATATTACTAACACACCCACAAACAATGGCATGTACTCTTCAAGAAGATACACTAGGCTTAATATATCCCTTGTCTATAGCAACTCGTGTAATTGTATTGTTCATTTTGTTAATTCTGGGATACTCTTATGATATGGAGCTCATGATACTAGTGTTGAAAACAACATTAGATCTATGTTAAAATCTAAATATCGTTTAGGTGGTAATACTGATATCTTATCACAAAATACAACTTCAAATTCCTTTAAAATAGGAAATTTTTCTAATTCCATTTTTTTATTTTTCATGCTCAAATTCTTTAATTTTGATGCCATAAAGTTGACACCCTTTCCTAATACACTTTTAACGTTGTAGTGCTGAAATTTGTCGTGTAGATAAATGTCTATAAATTTCATTCATTGTATGATACTTATCTTCCTCATCCACACTACTAAAATTTTTATGCAAATAGTCGATAACATCTTTATGAGATTCTAGCCAATCCATATCTATTAAAATGTCATAGGATCCTAGGAGAAGTATATTTAAATTAACTAATGTATCCAAGTCATTAAAACCTAATAACAAATCTTTAACTATCTCCATAACTTTCATTTTTACCTTTGTTGCCAGCTATACCAACCATCCATTTTTTTGTTTTTCCTTAGTAAGTTTACTCTTTTCAAATACTTTTGATGCAATGTAACTTAAACTATACCTTGAATCGATAAGTATTGAAACATGTATGTTCAAAACTTTACCTTCTACTTCCAACATGGTGGATTGATGGTCCACTTGCCGATATTCCAAAGAAACATTAACTATAGGGATATTTCTGTCTATGTCATTCACAGTACAAGTGTCCTACAATGTGCTTATAGGTTACTCTTCCATCCTCCAGTGGAAGTTTCGATACTCTTTACCCCATTGCTATTGGTTGAACCTCGCCTGTTGTAATTTTTATCAGTATGACCTCTTGTTCCTTTTTCCAAAAGGCGTGGGTTTAAATCATTTCCTACGTTGATCGATCTTTTCAATTTTATTTTTATTTTTCCAACTTCTACTCAATTTGGATATTTGTTTAAACAAATGGTAGCACAACTAGGCCTTTCTAATTGCTTCATCCATTGTTGAAGAATTTCAAACACAATATTTTCCTTATACACTAGGGGTAAACCACTGATAAAACTGTATACCTTAGCTTTTTCAACTCTTAGATATGGTACATAGCATTGTAAATTTACAAACTCAGTTACAAATTCTTCCATGGTTAACAATCTTAGTCTCAAATAATTGAATTATTGAGCTTTCTTATCATAATGTCATTCTGGCATATACATTTTTTCAATAATTTTTAAAAAAATTTCCAACTCAACTCTTTACTACATATGCTACTGATACTCTTAGCCTCCTTCCACCATGGAGCAGATTTAACAACCAAGATTCTATCGCTTCCTCAAATTCTCCATCAAACATGAAAGGCCTTAACTTTTTGAATTCTCCCTGTAACTCTACACGTCTTTCTTTTTGTTTTTCATTATCTATTTCATCACCTTTCTTTAAATCCCGGGGGGTTATTTAGGAATGCTATTTGTAGTTTGTTTTTTTGTAGCACTCATTATTTTTCTTGTAAGGAACATAAAATAAATATAATAATTAAATTGATAATATTACCTTAGTATAAAAAATATTAAAATTCAGAATCAAGTTGCTAATTTTACCTTAATAATAAAAATATTTCTATCAAAACTTTCTAACAATTCTAACATTCTCAAGTTCTCAACACTACATCTACAATCATACATTAACTAACTTTCATATATTTGCACCTATCAAAACTTCTTAACATTTCGAACATTTCCTAACATTCATTCATATATTTACACCTATTAAAACTACCTAACATTCATTCATATATTTGCACCTATCAAAACATTCTCTCCTAACATTCCCCCATTTCCACATTCACTCCTAAAATTCCATTCCCCATATATTCATTCTTAACATTAACATTCCCCTATATTCATTGTTACATTCAAATATTTGCACCTATCAAAGCTTCCTAACATTCCTAACCTTTCTTAAGATTCACTCATATATTTGCACCTAACATTTCCTAACATTCATTTCAAACATTCATATATTTACACCTATCAAAACTTCCTAACATTCATAACATTAACATTTCCATATTCATTCTGACTATATTCATTCTTAACATTAGATTGCACTTATCAAAGCATTCATTCCTAACATTCTCCTATTTCCACATTCACTCCTATCATTGCACCTATCAAAACTTCCTAACATTTCTAATATTCCTAACATTAATATTTTCATATTCATTCCCCATATGTTCATTATTAACATTAGATTTCACTTATCAAAGCATTCACTCCTAGCATTCCCCTTATTTCCACATTCACTCCTAACATTGCACCTATCAACACTTCCTAACATTCCTAATATCCCTAACATTAACATGCCCATATTCATTCCCCATATATTTATTATTAATATTAGATTGCACTTATCAAAGCATTCACTCCTAACATTCCCCTATTTCCACATCCACTCCTAACATTCCTCTATTCCTACATTCACCCCTAACATTGCACCTATCAAAACTTCCTAACATTCATAACATTAACATTTCCATATCCATTCCCCATATATTCATTCTTAACATTAGATTGCACTTACCAAAGCATTCACTCCTAACATTCCCCTATTTCCATATTCACTCCTAACATTGCACCTATCAAAACATTCACTCCTAATATTACACCTATCAAAACATTCACTCCTAATATTCCCACATTCACTCCTAACATTCCTTTATTCCTACATTCACCCCTAACATTGCACCTATCAAAACTTCCTAACATTCATAACATTAACATTTCCATATCCATTCCCCATATATTCATTCTTAACATTAGATTGCACTTATCAAAGCATTCACTCCTAACATTCCCCTATTTCCACATTCACTCCTAACATTATACCTATCAAAACATTCACTCCTAATATTGCACCTATCAAAACATTCACTCATAACATTCCCCCATTCCCACATTCACCCCTAACATTGCACCTATCAAAACTTCCTAACATTCCTAACATTAATATTTCCATATCCATTCCCCATATATTCATTCTTAACATTAGATTTCACTTATCAAAGAATTCACTCCTAACATTCCCCTATTTCCACATTCACTCCTAACATTCCCCCATTCCTACATTCACCCCTAACATTGCACCTATCAAAAATTCCTAACATTCATAACATTAACATTTCCATATCCATTCCCCATATATTCATTCTTAACATTAGATTGCACTTATCAAAGCATTCACTCCTAACATTAGATTGCATCTATCAAAAATTCATAACATATCTATCACTCTCAACTTCTCAATAAGAAACATTAATTTAATAAATTACATACATTCATATATTTGCACCTATCAAAACTTCTTAACATTCCTAACCTTTACATATACATGTATATAATCCCAAAAACAATATATAAGGTTAATGCACATTTATTGCACCGAGAGGCACTCTACAGCCCAGTATGGGGGAGATCTTGTAATGTTATGTAATGTTGTAACGTTACGTAACGTTGTAATGTTATGTAACGTTACATAGATGTCGGCTATTAAAAACAAAACTTTTAATTATCTTCCAAAATAAATGTCGGCCACAAAAACAATTTAATATGGGTGAGATGTTGTAATGTTCCTACCTAACAAAATAATAAAAAATTTAATTATCTGCCATAAAAAAATGTCCGTGAGAAAAACAACACAATATAGGGGAGATGTTGTAATGTTTCTACTTAACAAAATAATAAAAAATTGAATTATCCAGCAAAAAAATGTTGGTCATGCACATGGTTTTAAAACCATGTGCAAGGCCTCTTAAAAACCCATGGTTTTATTGTACATGGTTTAGGAGGGCCTTACAAATGGTTTTAAAGCCATGTGCAAGGCCTCCTAAACAACCCATGGTTTTGTTGTACATGGTTGAGGAGGTAGTTGCAAATGGTTTTAATACCATGTGCAAGGCCTCCTAAACAACCCATGATTATAGGAGGGCCTTGCACATGGTTTTAAAACTATGTATGGGGGAGATGTTTTAATGTTTTTTCCTAACACAATAAAAAATATTATATGCAGCCATAAATAGTATTAAATATTAATAATAAAAATATTATTTGTGGACCTTAAATAAAAAAATGTTTCTTTTGGTCTGAATCACATTAAAGCTGATAGTTGAGTGCAATACTTAAGAAGAGGTTGGCACCTCCAAATATTTGATCCCTCTCAGCGCTTGATAGAGCCTGGGATTTGGATCTATGCTGGTATAATCCAAAAAAACAATCATGAACATGTAATATAAATGTACATGTATATAATCCAAAAAAAAATCATGTACATGTGAGTTCAATATACATGTATATAATCCAAGAATTATGTACATGTAAGTTCAAAGTACATGTATATAATCCAAAAATTAAGCTCCTCCATGTCCAAGTCAACTACAACATATATATCTACATAAAAAAAAATGTAAATAATTCTCTAAATAGAAGTCCACCACTATCCTCAACTAGGGTCTTCCCTTGGAATCGTAACAATCTGCAACATGTATAAAAATAGATTATGAATAACATAAATTATTTAAAAAACTTTAAACCAAAATCAAAACATTAAAACATTAAACTAATATATCAAAAAACAATTCAATTATCAACAAAATTACCTCCAATTCTCTATCATCCAACAAAGTCTTCTCTTTGCCTCTAAAAGGTGGAGTAGACCCAAGCTACAACATATATAAAAACAATTTATAAATCTTACAAATTATTTATACTATTTTAAACGATATAAAAAATATATATATTAAACTTACAATTCCAACACTATCGTCCAATGGAGTCTTTCCTTTGCCTCAAAAAGATCGAAGAGACCCAAGCTTCAATATATATAAAAGCAATTTACAAATGTCAAACATTATTTAAACTATTTAAACATATATATCAAAAAACAATTCAATTATGAACAAAATTACCTCGGTGCCAATATCCACATCCATCAAAGAACCTATATCTTCACCTCCAATTTTCAATATGTTCTCTTCCCTTAAAATTTAAATTTTGTTAATAAATAATTCAAAGTAAAAGTAAAAAATATTAAGCTTAGTAATTAACTTAACAAACAAAAAAACAAAACATTAGCTCACAATAGATGGAAAATCATCTAAAAAGTTTGAATCTAATGAAACCTGCATAAATAAGTCTATTTAACAATAAGATACATAGTTAAATTTAAAAACCAAAAAAAATATCTTTCAAACATAAATATAAATGTGTAAATTTTAAATATACCTCTCTAATATGCTCTTCTACATTTCCAGCGTTTTGACTAGTGGAGACTCTAAAATTATGTTCATTTAACAATCGAGAAAACTGAAAACAATAAACATTTATGAAATGTATTTATTACTATACATCAAAAAATAATTGATCATACATAGATATAATGTAACCAAAAGTTTAATTCATAATGAATAAAACAAATAATAGATTGAAAGTACACAAACCTCTCCTATGCTTGAGGTGTCATTAGATATTCTATCTGAAGCTATATTACGACAAAGCTTCGCATAGGCCTTTAAATCTTCAATGCCCATACAATCTAACTCATCATCTGTTTTGTATACAAAATTTTGTCGAATAGTGGCACGAGCCTTCTTTCGACTCAATCCAACATCAACTCCTACAAAAGCCGAAGTCAAACCTTTGGAAACATTATGCCTTGCAATTGTCCCAACTTGTGATGTGGGCTCCATCTCTGATTTGTAAGTCACAAGCCTAGGTGGACGAGATATCGGAGGTGGAGGTCGAAGAGTACTAGGATCTCTAAGGGCACCTTTTTGATTGTATATCCTCCCCTTTCCAACTCCATAAAACTCGGAATGAATATTAGTATAGTCTGGCTTCATTCCTAAAAAAAACTCAGCATAAAAAAACCTAGCAAAATAATTAGGAACCTCATCGTTCCATGGCAACCCACCATAGGCTACAAGAAACCGATCATATAAAAAATGTGCAAGTTTAGGGTGCTTAAAATATTGCACTTTCAATGCTTTCTGCTTTAGGCCCTATTTGAAGTTAAACATTGAGTTGGCATGTACTTTAGTCACCCTTTCCTTCAAAACAGCCCACTTATCTGGACCCATCACTTCTGCCTTTCTTCTTTGCATCAAGGCAACAAAACCATCTGTTGTTGGTCCAAGATCCTCATATACCTCAATGAATTTTTGTAAATATAACAAAACCATCTCTATACTTTGTTTGTTCTCTGGAGCGAGATCAAAACTAGAAAGATCATTTTGCAGCTTATCATAGTGAGCCCTACAACTTTCAAGAGTTGTTTGTTGAAGACCACTTTCCCATGGAATCTCGTCCGGTAAATCTGATGGATAGGTCGTAATGGGTGTACAACCCTCATCTAGCTAGACATATTGTGTCCTTGCTCGACCTTCGCCACCCTGTGTATGATAACGAACCTCTTGCGAACCTTGCTCTACTTCCACACTTGTCTCCCGTACATAAGGTTGAGATCCACGTTCACCCATAGATGATAAAGGGGAATCATCTCTACCACTATCGCTACGTCGATGATCAGATGAATGTGAAATATACAATAGGCTTGAGTCTCAAGGTGAAGTCGATAATCTTTGATTTTCATTTTGGACACCAACTCCCGAAGAATGTGATGCCCTCCTATGCTTTTGTCTCAAAGGTGGCTCTCTTTCCATTGGATATGATATCTACAAGTTTACACAAATATCAATTTCTACATGTTAATTAATCAACTTCAAAGATCTAGCTACTATTAAAATTAAGCCTTCAATGTAATATAAATAGAAAATACAAAGGTGGTATGGAGAAATAACATATATAAAGACAATGAAGCTTCTTTGTGATAAGAAAGATCCTTAAATACACTAAATACAATGGTATATGATGGTTGCTACGCATGTTGTATAACATTTTGACCCTGACACATGCCATAAACATGTTTTGGTTTAGAGGCCAAAAGTTGAAACGTAGAGTAATTTGAAGCCAAACATGCTGATCCATTAAACAATTTTGCAAGTCGAGAGGTGGAAAATGCAAGGAGATAGTGTGTCAGGCCTAAATATCCAGGCCTGTGTCAATCACTAAGGGCCTAACCTTCTACATGTTAATTAATCAACTTCAAATACCTAGCAACTATAAAAACTAATATTTCAATAAGGACCTAGATATCACGAATATTATTTAATAGTCCTTTAACTACATGTGCACGAACTACATTTTTCTAAGTATAAAATATAGTCTAAGGCAAGTGCAAGTACTTACCTACTCTAAGGAAAGACACTACTGTTGGCTACTAGATACCTAGTCATTATAGACTTGTTAGTGGGAGCATCACTATTAAATATAGATAGAGCTTCTTTTTCTTCAACTGAACTTAAATCGTAGGTGAATCAGCAAGCTCATCCCTAAATCTCATAGGGAGAAAGTATTTCTAGATTCTTTCTTGCCTTCTCTTCGTTTATCATCTTTAAATACTTCCACTTCCATTCTTCTAGGCTCTGGAGTGTTTACAATGAATTATATATCCTAGTACCTCTAGTTGTATAAAGCAATGAAGAGTAAGGGTAGTGAATCAACTAACCGCTACCAATCAGTTGTTGTGATTCCATGGATTTATCACATCAAATGGCAAGGACATATAGATTTCAACTTGGACTAAGCTGAGCATATAGGGAGTGACTACATACACCTATGGATTTCCCCCATTAGTCTAGCCTATCCCTATCATTTTACATTACACTTCTGGTTGTTTTGGTCTCCCTCCCCATAAGAAGATAAATAAATTATTTCTTTAAACTTGCCTTTATCTATCTAATATTTTCTCTCTATGTTTCAGAAAAGCATGAAATGGCAATGTTACTTAATGAAATGCATCATGGACTAAGATACTCATAAAGTGCCATGGGACTTATACTTCGGCTAGTAGTTGTATGGACTAGAGAAAATAGTAGAGGTTATAACAAAACTATATAGTTATTACACTACAACTGAAGTTGTAACTCAGAGTAGTAAAATGAAAAGGTTTTGAAATCCTGTTCCCTACCAACGAAAAAACATACAGAAATAAATTGTTTACTTAGGGACTTGATCAGCTCTGTCCATTTGGACAGAGCTGTTCAACTCTGTCCATATGGACAGAGCTCATCAACTCTGTAATGGACAGAGTAGATCAACTCTGTCTATTTGTACAGAGCTGATCAGAACTGTCCATTTGGATAGAGCTGCAACCTGTACAGTCTTAAATGTCTATATGTCTCAAATATCATTTAAAGATGCTACATGCTGGTGGAGTTATTTAAGCCTACATAACCATGGATTTTTTTGGATAGAGCTCTCTAAATATTCTATAAATTTTCATGTACATAGAAAATAAAAATAAGCTAATTAAAAAGTTATGGAATTTTTTTAAACAGAGCTATCTAAATATTCTATAAAATTTCATGTACATTGGGAATAAGAATAAGCTAATTAAAAAATATAGAAACAAAAAATACATTAACAGATTTAAAGTTTTATATTGAATTTTGTTTAATTAAAATCATATAAAATAAGTAGAGTTGTCCAAATGGGCAGAGTTGTTCAACTCTGTCCAAATGGATAGAGTTGTTCAACTCTGTCCAAATGGACAGAGCTATTCAATTGTCATATATATTGTTTTCAACTGTCATATAAATTGTTTACATAGGGACTTGATCAGCTTTGTCCATATGGACAGAGTTGATCAGCTCTATCCATCTGGACAAAGCTGTTCAACTTTGTCCATATGGACAGAGCCGATCATCTCTATCCATTTGTACATAGCTAAGTAAAAATTAGAATAAATATAACCTAATCAAAAAATATATTAACAGAAAAAACATTAACAGATTTCAACTTTTATGTTAAATTTTGTTTAAATAAAATCATTTAAAATAGGTAAACTGTCCAAATTGGCAGAGCTCAACTCTACTCAAATGGGCAGAGTTGTTCAACTCTGCCTAAATGGGTAGAGCTGTTCAACTCTGCCGAAATGGACAGAGTTGTTCAAATATGTCCTTACTGCCATTGTAATTATGTCATTACTAACATGTTATGAAACAAGCACATAACAATTTATACAACCCCTTAATAATAATAGTATAATAGTTCGAATGTCTTACCTCACAGCTAAGAGCCAGTACAACAACACCACACCAGGAGAAGACCACGTACACCTCGACGAAAAGATCTCCATGCTGGATAGGCCTTCACGCCCTCCACACCAAACAGACCTCCACGATGTGGGGTGCTAGGATGGCAGATGCACACGTCAGACAGTTGGGTGACGTGGATAGGGATGAGACAAGTGGCAAGACGGGTGGCGAAACGAGATGAGTGGGGTGATGGGTGGTCGGACAATGACAACTCGCTGCAGGCCAAATAATGAAAATGAGCCCGCAGCTGAGCTTATATAATAAAAAATTATTCGGCTCGGCCGAATAACTATTCAGTCGAATAATTATTGAATTGCCGAAAAAAATTACCGGTCGGCAATATGTTCTGTCAAATTAAATGGTTATCGTTAAATTTTATTCGGCCAAATAAAGGATTAGTTATTCGACCGAAAAACTATAAATATTCAGCTGAATAACTTAATTATTTGGCCGAATAAATATAGTTATTCGACCGAATAACTCCCGCTATGTTGGTTTGGCACCCGATTCTCACGGAAGTGTTACCCAACTTCAAATTTTCACCCACATCTAAAATATTCCATGTGAAATTATTCAAATTCATCCATGGATGCCGACAATCCATCTGACTCTATCTTTTTTGCAGGTGAAGGATTGGATATAAAAAAAATATTAATCCCCTACACCCCCCACAACATTACATTAAGCTCAATCCATTTGCAACAAAATCACTTATAATTCACAATATCAACACTTAGAGTATGTCTTATTTACAATTTTAGTATGTATGCATGTTTATGGATTTTTTCAACTCATATAATTTGCACAAACTTAAATATTATTGAATTATAGTATGTTGTTAAACTTTTATACACTCCACACATTCCTTTGATTCCTCCTAATCATGATATTTTGCAATTGTATCCCATTCTTCATAAGAAGTTAGGTGAAACATATAATCACATTTAAAAAATTGTATTTGGTACAATTATAATCATCTCTCTCTCTCTCTCTCTCTCTCTCTCTATTTCATTTTTTTATCCAAAAAAACATCCCATATAAGTGTTAGGACATGCGATTAGGCTTGTTTCTTTTCTATATATAATTTTATAAGGTCCCGAACCATTATACTACATGCTTCATTTGACTTCTATATTTCAAGAATTCTTATAATAAATGGTATGCAAGTAAAACTATTAATTGAAAATGTCTTTGTGGTTTGAAGGTGAGATATTTTCCCATATAAAATTTACAGTTTTGTTTATGTATAATGGATCAGACAAGATCACAAGGAATCCATTGCAAGAATTGAATCCCACCAAGTCTACTGATGATCATGAAATAAAAACATGGCTAGCTTCAGGGATCAAGTCCAAAAAGAAGGGCGTGTAAAGAAAAAAAAAGGTCATCTCTCTTTAGCACAATATATTTAACTATGTACTGTTATAAGTAGTTTGTTGGTGTCTAAAATTGTAGCATAAAAAAATACTTATTATTTTATTTGTTATAAGAAAAAAAGGATGTTTAAGAAAATTTAGCAGATGACACTAGAAATGGGGTTGATAGGAGGAAGCTTACTAGAGTCCAAAGTGAGTTACATGATTCTATTTCAAACTAAGTTTGTGTTTTAATAGTATCATATGTTTCTGACTCAACTCTCAACCCATTTGATAGTCTAGAGTAAAATTAATCGATCTCTTGAATGGAGAGATTATGTTTTTTACCCCTTATATGAGATTATGTTATTAATAGTTATTGAGACAATGTCTAATTGATAATTAGATTAATGAATTAATTCTTTGCATGTTCATGCATATCATATATCATATATATTTTCTATATCCGTGTAATTTGGATTTGGAGTTTAGTCATAAGTAGATCCATATCAACATATATGCATTTTAAATTCGACCTCTTAGGGATCTTCAGGTGCAAAACAATTAAGATAAAGAAAATTTATATTTCAAGAAATTTAATATATATGAATGCTTGATAAATCCTGGATTAAATGTTGGTATTAAATTTTAAGCTTTTTGTGTAAAAGTATAAAATTAAGCTCGCATATATCCATCTAATAAATTTGTATAGCTTTTTTGTTGTCACTTACATGACAACACTTGGTGTAGTTAATTTTTTGTTGTCACATAATTACATATGTTATTTAGGTAGCCATTTAGAATCTGGATGCATAAATATAATCAGTCACCTTGAATACCTCAAAACATTTGAGAATTAAAAACATTCTCCCATGTTCTGTCAAAATCAAAATCCTGTCGAAAAACTCGGTCGAAAATTGGCGAAAATGTCGCATTTAGACTACTCTATTTGGTTTAGGTGGACTTGGTGAATAAAAAAAGTTAACATCATCATCGATAAAATTAATCGCCTCTATTATTAGACTACTTAGTGTGCTGACCATTGTAGATGCACTCTGTTTCTTAAGAATTTTTTGTTTATTAGAAGCCTCGTATTTCAACCCTTTGGAATTTGATAAACATGGCAAGTAATACAATGCAGATTTCCTATGAAAAAGAAGGCAGTTTCGAGACATCAAATATCAAATAATAATCATTGGAATAATAACAACTACTTACAAACTCACCTGCCAAGAAACCTAACCTAGCCTAGAGATATTATATATACTAATTCTACTAACCCTAAAGCATTTGAACCAAGCTGTGTGAACCATAACCCCCAATTTTCAAATGATCGATGTGGAATATCCAGTATTTATGTAATGCCATTTAAATTAGAGAATCTGGTTATAAATCCATAGTTTGATGAAATTATATACAAGTACTGATCTATGCATATAATAGAGATGAGTGCATGGTATGAATTATACTAACACATAGGATTGCAGTTTTCCAATAGGTGATTATAGGAGAGTTTGTCGGAGGAAGGGAGGAGGAGGGTCAGGGGAAGGGAGGAAGAGGGGGAGGAGGGACACAAGGAAGGGAGGAGGGAGAAGGGAGCTTTGATCCACTCGCTTCTCCATCCTCCCTTACCGCTTCCTCCCCCTCCTCCTCCCTTCCCCCGGACCTACTCCTCCCTTCCTCCCATGGGCGTACATCATAAAGCATTAAGAAACAACAATACTATAGGACATAATAAATATGTCAAAAAATTTATGTCAGTCTGTAAATATGGATTCCCTCAAGAGATATTATCTCAACACCTCCTCGGAAATACAAATACAATTATTAACTTGCATAATCCTACTACTTTTTATCTTTATTTTACTTGTATTCTCAATCTTCCCAATTTCGTCACTACCCATCCCCCTGCTCTCTCTAAATCGCTAACCTCAACCCAAGTGTACCCATAATATACTATCCACTCTAGTCTTATCTTTAGTTCCATGCCTTTGTAGTCCAATGAGGTTGTGAATAAAGGAAAATGAGAAATGAGCAAAGTTTTGAATTGTAATTAATTGAAAAAGTAATAATGCATTATTACATTGTTAATGATAAATGCAATTCTTCTCCAACGACTATTACTGAATGACTCACTTTGGAACTAGTTAGTAGGTATGCGACCTTAGGAGAGTCCGGTGTAGTAATATTGGGAATGTTTAGAGTTGGAGGAGGTGATGCTTGCAACCGAGAGGTTGAAGCATTGCCTTTACTTCACAAGGTAAATAAATATGGCATGTCTATCTAGATCATGAGCATGAGCCTGGGTCCTACCCTAAGGAAAGTCCTTAAGAGGCCAGTAAATTATCCTTCAATCTAGGCAGGGATTGGTTGAGGATAATGTTGGTAGAGGATATTCTCTACACTGACTTAAGAATTCAAGTCTATATTCTTAGTGTATACGTAGAAAAGTGAGTCCGCTCTGCATCCTATTGTTGTTCCATGCACATGCACCATGTCAATCAGTTTACACCTTTTGCAACCACCATGCTACGAGGACCCATCATTAAAATTGTGAAATGTTGACCAAATAAATACAGAAACCACATCTTCTCATCAATCGAATTGACCGACCAAGGATCGACTCTTGTTTTGTGAAGCTTTATGGGACGCATTTCAGATTGTTTTGGGGTGGGACAACAGGGCCAAGGGAGACCTTCTATTCGATCACCCATCCCATAAGGCCCACTAAGGGTGATTCCATGAGACTTGCCGATCTTGGGGTTGGTATAAGACCAAAATATATTTTCCTGTGTTGAAATTAAGCCCAAGCTGTAGATCAATTACACTCACAAAATTACTAGTCAAACATGCAAAATTCCAAAAAAAGGAGATTGAATATGGAGCATAACACAATCCTATATTGAATAAGTGTACATAAACCAACCTCATCAAGTAATAGGCTGTCCAAATATATAACTAAATCATATATTCAAAATCATAAGGATGCTATTCGAATTGGACAAAAAGAAGGCATACTAAAATAGTCAAAATTTCCCATAGGTGTATAAATCACTTTCCTAACAATATGCTCACAAAATGGATGAGTGAGATGTAACAGATGATAAGTGATGGAAATATATCATATCCATGCTTTTGGATGGAGAAAAAGAAGGAGTATGAGTAAGGAAAAAAACAAGGCAGTTACTCCTAGACTAGCTTTTCCCTTTTGCCTTAAAACCGCTTAAAAGCAAGGAAGCTTTCGAAAAAAAGAAGAAATACACTTTTGTTATTCAATAATTACTGCATAGTTATTGGAATATTTTTTAGGATGTTTCTAAAGCACTCCTTAATCCAATTTTATCATTGTTTACTTCTGGGTGCAAGTGGATGCCAACTAGCATAGCAAGAAATCTAGGAATCTAGGAATAAGGAAAAAATGATTAATTAATGTCAAATATGGGTAACTATGGGTTTTATTATTCTATCAACATATACCTATTTACTTTATTAATTGCATTTCTTCCACTACCCGATATGACACAGACTCGAGCTCGCCTTCTCACCATAGCAATCATAAAGAACTAGGTTCACAAAAGAAACATTATATGTTGTCTTTATTACAATGCATCCCAGAGCCAAGGGAAGGGGACGAGAGACCTGCTATGTCATTCCATATACTACTAGCCCAAGCCTGATTTATTACATTTTTATCCACACTGATATGGACCACCAGAGACACCCAACAAGGGAAGAGATAATGCTTCTTTACGAGATACCTTCCCAACCAACTCAACTCACAACCGATTCAATTAACCAGTCGATCAAATGCATTGTACATAGCTCCTCCAGTAAAAATTGATTCTCTGTGGAATAGGAGAGAGACAATATTTTAATGGCGCCTTTAAAAAACATTTGTATAAATAGTATGAGTTTTTTTCCGTAGAAAGAAACCTCGATCTTCTTTTTGGAGTAGCATCCTTTTTGGGTATACCTTAAGTCGGTGATAGGAACTAGAAAATGATTACAACTTTAGCTATGATTAATTGCAAGATTAAGTGATGATTCCATATTCCTAATAATGTGTAACAATATTAAAAATTTGGTTGTAATTACTACATTTATAATTTGTCTTTCGTAAACAAACATGGAAGGACAACAACACAAAAGGAAGGAAGGAAAACTATAAACAAACCACTCCAACTATTATGACACAGCAACACCTACATGCCATGGGACCATTTCACATCCGACGCCCCACTCTAAAACATGCTACAAACTAATACAACGATTTCATAATATTTCAATTCTATCATATCTCTCATCACTATAATATGGATGTCAAATTGACGGGTGTCATTGAATTACTTTACTAAATAATATGCATGAATTGGACATTCTAATATGACAGGCACTATAGCCAGTTGGCCAAAACCGTATCTAAGTGCAACGTATTAATTCATCTACTACATCTTCATCGAATGCCATAAATTCCTAATTGGACTTATAGAGAGTCTATCTTTAGGCTAAGTTTAGTTACATGGACTCTTATATGGACTAGGCCACTAGAGGGAGATGGATTACTCAGAAAATCATAGTATTTATGAGAATTATTATAGAAAACAAACTAAAACATACCATAGAATGGATATGCAAGTCAAACATATATATCGATTTTACTTGACCTATACCCACCACTTTTTATAGATGCTTTTTACTTATTTGACTAGGATCATTGATAAATCTTGAAATTTTATATTTATTGTAGTTGGGTAAGCTCCATATAAGTAATATATGTAAAATGTTAAAATGTTTAACATGAAGGAGAAATGGTAATTATTTTTATATATAGGAGTAGTCTATTTGTTAGACGTTTTTGACTTTTTGGTGAAGTTTTAATTGGAATTAGGTTAAATAATTTTTTTCAAATCTGAATTGTGAAATGTCCAAATGATTTTTTGAACCCATAAATGGATTCACCATCCTCAAATACCCCAAGGGAACCAAGATTGTGCACGTTTAAAAACTATCATATCATATACTTTTTCAGGAATTAATTTAATATTTCTACCATATTATGTGAAAAACAAGCGAGAAAAAGAAAACCTTTAACATTTCTAATGTTATTTACAAATATATCATATAATTTTTCTTGAAATTATGTGAATCATCACTTTTTGGAAAATACTAAGAAATAGTATCATTTTATACAAAAAAACTATGAAAATCTATTGAAAATGGTGTTAAATGTCTCTACTTTCTGGAATTTTTTTACAATTTTGTCAATGAAAATGTCTTATTTTGTCCATAAAAATTTCTTATTTTAAAGAAAATTTTGCAAAATGTATATGGTTTTCATTATAACTTTCTTCTAAATGGATGATATTTTGTTAAATTTCTAAAAAACACACTTGAAAATAGAAATTTAAAATATTTTACGACAAAGATGATTCAAAGGCCCAAAAAAATGCCTCAAAATTAAAATGTGTGATACTTGTATCAACCCTTTTTGAAACAGAGTTAATAATAGATACTAAAATTATGAGAGAGAAAAACAAGAACTGTGTCGAGTTCTCATTTCATTGTATAAGTGGTTTAAATTTGTAGAAGTTAAAATTACCTTCGGTTTGCCAACAAGGGGAAAATGCAGTTCTTCTCCTTTATTGACTTCTTGTAATAGTTTTTTCCCAGCCATCAGCAAAATATTGGATCCCGAATCTTCTTGGGCTGCTTCATATTTCATAGGTAACGGTGCATGCTTCTTTCCATCCTTTTTTAGAGAATACGTGTTTTTCCTTCCATCATGAACAAATTTTCTGTCATATTTCCAAGGCCTCCCTAATAATATATGGAACACATTCATATGTATTATATCATATTATACCACATGTTTATAATTACCAATTTTAAACTCTACATTGCACTGCTCATTCACCAAGAGTTGATGTCCTTTATGCAACCATGAAACTTTATAAGGAGTGGGATGTTTCATCCTCTTCAATCCCAACTTCTCTACCATCTCAGTGAAGTCCAAATTATCTATACTACCACTATCAATAACCATCTTACAACACTTCCCTTGTGACTTGCACTTAGTCCTGAAGAGACTCTTCCTCTGGGTTGGTTCATGCACTTTCTTCTTTGTTTTTACCAATACTCTCTTGATCATAAGATATTCTCCTTCCTCTGGAGGGTTATTCATCTATGCTTCTTAATTGGACTCCTCATGAGCCTCAAAAATATTTGCATTCCTCTGAGTTGTAGGTTTATTTCTTGGGAACTCCCATGACATGTCTCCAATCTCACCACATGTGTAGCATTTCATTTCTCTATTTCTTCCTCTTCCTCTAGCATTAAACCTGACTCCTTGAATCCTCCTTTTGGAGTAAATGGCTACCAAAACCTTCTGCCTCATCTTTAGGGTTCTGAAACTCACCTCCTTTGTTTGTATATCCTCTCCTCTTGTTGTATTTATCCTTTGACTCTTTTGGTTCTATTTTATTAGTAGCTTCTCTTCCACCCTTGAGGCTTCCTGATAAGCATATTCACAATATTCGAATTCAACAAATGATCTCACCTTATATCTCATATCTTAGTCCATTTATACACTTGGTCACTCTTTCTATGTCCCCTTGTGTTTGTCCAGATCTAATACTTAGCTTAAAGAACTCTTATGTGTTTTCTTTAACAGTCATACCCTTTTGTCTAAGATTCTGTAGTCATCTAATGAATTTCAACTGATAATCCTTAGGCATAAATTGACTTTTAATTTTATCTAAAATTTTATCCCAAGTTTTGATTTTGGACTTACCTCTTATTTCTCTATGGATCTAAAGTTCATCCCACCAAATAGTTGCATATCCTTTTAGTTTGGTTGTTTCGTATTTCACCTTCTTTTTATCTTCAATTTCTTCAAAATAAAAGTACCTTGCTAGAGCGTTGATCCAGTCCATAAGTTCTTCGACATTCAAATTACCCTCATACATGGGAATGCCAACTCTAGGCATGTTATTAGCTTTTACCAGCATCTTTAATACCATCATTTATTAAGTAATATCCTCTTTCTTTTCTTCAGAGGTTTCTCCTTCATCTTTGGTATCGGTACTCTTTGATATCCTTCTCTCCATAGCCTTCATCCTAGCTTGGAGTTGTCTTAATTCCATTTGTGTGTCTGTCTTTGCAGCGTGTTTTCCTCCATCACCTCCTACAGGAACTTCACGTGCTTGTCCTTGCCTTGGTGGCATCCTTCTATAGGCTTTGATATTTTAGCTCTAATACGAAAACTGATGGCAAGTAAGAGCTAGAAGGCCTAAACTGGTCCTAATCAACCTAAATTGTTGATTAAAATCTTCTTTTGCAACTCAAATTCTGCAAGCATGATTCCACAAGATTGATTCTACAATCTTAGTTCCACAACTCAATTTCAACAATTGAATTTTGGAAACAACGTTTCCACAATTACGGATTTCAGGTCGGCTTTTCAACTTTTCATTGAACTGCTTCTGCAATTCGTCTCCTGTGACTTTTCCTCTGCAATTAACTTTCTACAGCTTTAACAAGCTTGCACTTATGCACTGTGGAATCCATCCTTGATTGCCGATATCTTGCAGATTCTTCCTTGTCACTTGATCTCATATCAAGTGCATAACTTCACTTTAACTTTGTGGATCTATTATCTCCTGTAAATTTTTCTCTTGCGGAATTCATCCACAACTGTAGATCTGTCTAAGTTACATATTTTTAACTCATATTTTTACAATCGATTGATCATTGGAACAATCAATTTCCTTCTTGTTGCATTCGTATAAACACATCTTCGTCTTCATGAAATCTCTAAACATTTCTATCAATATTTAAGATTCATAGACACAAAGAATTTAAACATGCTTCTGGTTATTGAAAAGAATACAAATAATTCAAAAATATTCATGCATAGGCTATTACGTTGTTATTCATTTATTAACCACACTGCACACTACACAATCTCTCATTGCTTTCTCTTTTACACACTTACTCACACACTATTCTTTTAATTATTATATTTGACACTTGAATAGAACTCTGTTAAATCTGCTAGATCCAAAACAATAGGATATGAAATCCTAAGCAAGTAAATCTACAACTAACCTATCCTTGAGCAACCTCTTGCAATATGTGAGGATATCAATGGAAATTTTTAATTATTACAATCAAACAAATACTATCTAGTAATCCCCAAAATTAGCGAATTTCGGGTCCTTTCTTGTCCCAATATTGACCTTTTGTATCTCCAATGGTTGTTTGAATTTGTTGGATGGTATTTTCCAGTGCTGGGATATCCCAACTTACATTTGATTCTGAGATGTTGATAGCTCTTGGATCATCCTCATCATCAATATCCCTTGTTACATTGTTGCATTTCATCATTAAATGCATTACTGATGTCTTTGGTTCTCCTGTAGGTAATTCCACTGGAATTGTTTCCAACAGAATATTGTAGATGTGTTGAAGTGTGTTATGTATGATCAGATCATCATTTACAAAGATGAAAGTATGACAGTCAATTCTTCCCACATTGTAATTTCCCTTCATAGCTTTGCCAAAACATACCATCGCCTTGGTATTTTTTCCAACGTATGGACAAATGCATGTACCCATTCCTCCTTCAGTTTCAATACCCATGTAGTTTGACATGCGACCATATTGTTGTTGAGATAATTCTTTCCATCATATTTCTCTCCCTGGTAGTACTTTGATTCCCCAAATCAAACTTCAATTAGTCTATGACATATCTTCCAGTCTCCTATTGAGATCTTATGTGTGTCCCACCATCTTGCTGAAGTAGCCTTCAATGCTTCTTCCAACACTAGTAGTAACTCTGATACTTTATCCTCAAATTCATCGATAAATCCAACCAAGTTAGGTAGTCCTTCATACATTGACATTTTGATGATTTCCGTTGCAACCCAGCGCAGTGACTGAGTATTTCACCCAAATTTTATGATCGATACTTCATGTAGCCACTTCTGCCAGTTCTCTAGTGCATCGTCAAAGTCCAATGATGCAGAGATGGTACTTCTCTTTCCTAGATCTCTCTCTGCAGTGGGATTGATGTAGTCTTCATAAATATTATAGGAATCATACAATCCTCCCACAACTTCCTCTTTTACTAGTTCGACATATCTTTGACCTTCACTAGGATTTAATGTTGCAATGATCCACATGTCTCAATTCTCAAAAGTTGTTACTCTTTTCTTGAAGTTGATAATCGCCAGATTGTCATTTTCCAAGCCAATCCCCAATAGCGCGGTATATGAGCTACTTTATTTGACTATCTCAATAAATTCGAAGTATGCATATGTATTTAATCCCTCTACTTTAACAAGTAGATGCAGTACCCTGCATATTGGATATATCTTGGCCTGATTTGCTAGTCATAGTTGTACAGGAGACCAAACCAACTATGGTTTCCCCATCCTTTTGGATGTATGCTTCATCAGAATGTTTACGTCTAATCCTAAATCCAAGATGACTGAATTCACATCATAGTAATTGATCTGGACATTCATCCTCATTTCTCTTCCTATTTTCTTCTTATGTAAAGAATTCACTGAGTGATATTGTCTCCCTTTCTCCTGTCAATACAACAACCTCTCTATTTCTGCTAATGCATCAACATTTTTTTCTAGTGACAAACAACTTTCTAGAAAATTTTGCAATGTACTAACTTTCTGTGATGACCCCGACATAGTTGTTAAATCAAAAGTAGGTGGAATTTCATAGACATGCAACTTACCAGTGTTTTTGTTCAGTATATCTCTCGTGTCGAAGACGGTTTCTTTCTCAGTGTCGACACCAAACTATAGATTATTTCAAGTTGCTATTCGGATATTTGGAAGTGGTCCATTAGCTCTTATCGTAGATCCTCCACTGGTTATGACTCCAAAATTTGATGGATGAGTTCTCGATTTAGCTGATATCTTCCCTATATTTGATCCCAAATCTTAGTTCTCAGCCGAGTTCTTGTTCTAGTTCTAGTTCTGCGGCGGTGGTGGAACATTCTTCGCTTGCCACTTCACAATTAGTTGTGGGAAATCCTCAACAATATGATCTGCGGGGATGGAGTAGGTACAGTAATATTGTATATTCAAATAGTCCCTTTGGTAATTCCTCAATACTCTACAATTATAACATGTCACGGGTCCATGAACTCATCTCATACCTCCTCCATGATTGAAGCCTCCATTAAGACCTCCGTGAAATCCTCCTGGAATCCTCCTTGTGGCTGAGATTGTGGTTGTTGGTTATATTTTGGCTGGTTAAATTGCTTCTACTATTGGATGAACTACAGCTCCTGTAGATTCTAATACGACTATGGTGGGCTATACTGTTGCTGCGGTGGGTTATACTATGGTTTTGGAGTATTATACTGTGATTGTGGTAGCAGTGGGTTATACTGTGATTGTGGCAGTGTTCTTTATGTTGGTCGCTACTCCTCTCCCTTCATGAAATACGTATCCATGGTCCTTTCCTGGAGCAATTTGTACGCTCTATATTAATTTTCTTCATGGACAACTAAACGAAAAGAATTATAGAACAAGTTCATTGGTTTCGACACAACCTTTTGCAGATATACAAATTCCTCTTACCAATGCCCTTTGGTCTAATGAACCTGACACCATGGAATTTATACTTAACTTAGTGGATTCAGGGTTCCTGCCTACTGATACTTGTGGAATTTCGTACATTAATCCTTATGATACCCTTCTGTCCGACATCAGGTGCACCATACTTCTTCGTGGACATCTCTTCCCTTCTTAATATCCTACAACTGAATAGTAAGGTTGGCTAATTGCGACTGGTTTTCCAACCCCTTTTGGTCGACTGGTAAAGCTTCCAACTTCATTTCAATATCAAGAGATTCATTCTGGGATGCAATATTCTACTGCATTAATGGCATACGAATGTGTGGTACCAAAGTTGTAATAAATCATTCCTTGTGTTGGACATCGCTCATCCCGAATTTGACCGCAGCCATCATAGTTTTGAACCATTGATCAAAATACCATATCGACTCATTCAGATATTGCTTTATTTCTTTTAATTCAGTGATATACTATGATTCAAACTTTAGGTTCTTAAATTCCTCAATTTTTCTAGTCCCTATTTGCGTCAGTGTATTCTAAGGGTGCCTTGTCGGTACTTGCACAAATTTCATGTACCAATCCATTGCTCGACCTCGAAAGGTCATCGCTAATTATCCTTTATTGATGACTTCATCTTGTACTTACTTTATATTCCATACTGCTTCATAGATAAACCAATACTGCTCAGGATCTTCTATCCCGTTACCCTGGAACAAGGGTAACTTCACGTCATTACCTTCCATTCTGGGTCTTCTTCCAGTATTTATTGATCCACTACTATTAATAATATGTTGACACATAATACAACCTTGTGATAAGTTAGTATTTCTTCCTCCTGAACTTTTCTCAGTGCGTGGAGATGTAGCTACATTGTTTCTTTATGTTGGTCTTTCCTCGAGCTCATGCATTTCCTAGTTGTTTCCTTCATAGTTGTAGGGTTTCCTAGTACCTTGTGGTTCCTTCTCATAGTTTATTATTCCTGTCACACCAGGAATCTCCTCAATCCTTCTCCTCTTCTCTTGTTGGAACCTCACCCCACTTCGTAGGAGACCACACTCTTCCTTGACTTCCCTCATAGTCTCATTGTATCTTCCATCCATCTACCACATGTCATTCCATCCAAAAATTTCCTTCGCAATACTTACAACCTCGGAACACCATAGATTTACTCGGTGGAGTTCATATTCAGTATTCCTTTTTCACAGATGAGCATCTTAATCCACAATTGTAATGACAACAAAAACCTCTCCCTTGGTCCCTTAAAGAATTCCCTCTCTGCGTCGCTATAGGACTTGAATGTGTCGATAACAAACTCAGTGATATATCCTTCCAAAATGTTGTCTATCTACACCTCGATAGATCTTGAAGCTTTATTATTTACCCTTTGTAACTATTGGATTCATTCAAGGGTCCACTCATTAGGTTCACCCCTTGTAAGTTCCTCTTCTTGAAAGTAAGATGCGCCAACCACTCGTACAGTATTATTAGGAACTCAATGAATAATATTTTGTGAATATCAGAATAGATTTATCTCCCGAACCAATATTCTGCTGGCAATCTATAGTTCTGATTTTCTTCTACTAAAAACACTCAGGCCTTCTGATCTAACCAGTCCTGGATCTTTGGTTTCATCGGATTCCACAACATGTCCTCCTCTTCTTCGCACTATGGTCCCAAAAATAGAACCATTTCTTGACACACCTTTGTCGACAGGGGTTCCTTCCATAGATCGCTTAACACCCTTTGATGTAAGATCCCTAAACATTGGCTCAGACAAGTTTTACCCTATCCAACAACAACTGCAGGTTAGATATAGTTTTACCCGAGATGTTTGAGGGAGGGTTTCAGGAACCACATTTCAGAAGAAGGAAGAGGATTTTCACACTTTTTCTTATTCTACCATAGTTTCATCCAACGATCCAGGGTTTATATGCATAATTCATAAGATTTACTTATCATCACTCACATAATTCATATCAATTTAAACAAGATGTCAACATATATTAACCCTATAGACATAGTAAGACTTCACATCATTCAGATTCAAACATGAAAAATCATAGATCGCACTATTACAACTTCAAAAGATATGCAGAAAAATATATGAATTTCATTACCAACATCATCCTTATATTATCTCAAAACATCTCTCCAAATACAAATATCCTTTGGTTAAAAAGCCTCAGACCAAAAAATACATTAATCCGTAGATCAATCGATCGCATACAAATATATCTCTCTATTTGTCTCCTACCTATCTCTCCCCTATGAATATACTCCTAATTCTATTTATAGGCTTAAGCCGTTACAAAATGGTCCACATAGGTCGACTTTCTAACTACTTTAGACCAAAACTTCTAACTAATGCGACCAAACTTACCATACTTTTTGGTATCTTATTCCGTGCAGTTGAATCTTACACTTGTCGATGTCTTCATTGTCACACCTTGCGCACATTATCCCCTTTCCAATAGATCAAATAAGGAAATTCCATTATAACCCTACTTTGTATCTATTTAAGTGAGCACTAACAATTTTAGATTCACATGTCACTATGTTGGGGAAGAATTGGGATATTAGATATGGTGGATCTTGAATAAATGCCTCAATTTCTCTATCCCACCCCAAAATATATAAATCCTTGACACAATTCCTTTGTTGGAGGAATTTCCAACTGAATGTGGAGAGATTTTGTTGAATTTCTGATGCAGGAGCATCGAGTTAAAGTCCTCTCTTTTCTGATTGAGCAGGGAATGCTATTTTTTCACTTCCATGTAATAATTTATAGAAGGATAGGGGGGATGAGGCTACTATGGCGAAGATCATAGACCTATTGTATTAATTCGAGCATTTATTTCCAAAAAAATCACGAAAAGAGGAAAACACATCTATGATGGGGGTACAACCATATATAGTGATAACATACCTCAGAATATCTTTTGAAGTTTGAGAAATTGGAAAAAATGCAACGTTTTAGGCCTTGTATTGACTAAGTTTGATCTAGGTGCAAAATTACTCGCAATCCCCAAAAAATATAGATGTAGGCTTATATCTCAAATGGGTACCTAAATACAGTTTCAAATTTCAATTCCAAGAAAGCCAACAAAAGTGCATTATTCAACCTTGGTTTGACCAACCTTGAACGAGGGCCAAAATAACTCCAAATCTAATAAGAATAGGTGTCCATGCTTATCTCTCACATGGGTATCTAAATCAAATTTCAAATTTGAATTTTGAGAACTTGAAAAAATGCAACATTTTAGGCCTTGCTTTGACCAAGTTTGACCGAGGTCCAAAATGCCTCGCAATCCCCCAAAAATATACATGTAGACTTGTCGCTCAAATGGGTATCTAAATCTACTTTAAAATCTCAATTCCGAGAAAGTCAACAAAAAAGCATGTTTTCAACCTTGGTTCAACCAACCTTGAACGAGGAGCAAAATGGCCCACAATCCCCAAAAAATCTACATGTAGGCTTATCTCTCAAATGGGTACCCAGATACAGTTTCAAATTTCAATTACGAGAAAGATGACAAAAGTGCATCTTTTCAACCTTGGTTTGACAAACCTTGAACGAGGCCAAAAATAGCTCCAAATCTCATTAAAATATATGTCCATGTTTATCTCTCAAATGGGTATCTAAATCTACTTTAAAATTTAGTTTTGAGAAATTGGAAAAATGCAACGTTTTCAACCTTGGTTTGACCAATTTTGACCAAGGTCCAAAATGGCTCGCAATCGCCAAAAACACTACACGTAGGCTTATCTCTCAAATGGGTATCTAAATCTACTTTAAAATTTCAATTCCAAGAAAGTCGACAAAAGTGCATCTTTTAAACCTTGGTTTGACCAACCTTGAACGGGGGCCAAAATAGCTTGCAATCACCCAAAAATCAACTTGTAGGCTTATCTCTCAAATGGGTACCTAAATCCATTTTCGAACTTCAATTTTGCGAAAGTCAACAAAAGTGCATATTTTGAACCTTGGTTTGACAAACCTTTAACTAGGGACAAAATAGCTCTAAATATCATATTAAGGTTTCCATGCTTATCTCTCAAATGGGTATCTAAATCTACTTTAAAATTTGAATTTTCAAAAATTGGAAAAAATGCAGACCTTGGCTTGACAAAGCTTGACCAAGGTCCAATAGTTCTAAATCTCATATTTAGGTGTCCATGCTTATCTCTCAAATGGGTATCTAAATCTACTTTAAAATTTGAATTTTGAAAAATTGGAAAAGATGCAACTTTTTAGGCCTTGACTTGACCAAGTTTGGCCAAGATCCAAAATGGCTCACAATCCCCAAAAAATATACATGTAGGCTTATCGCTCAAAAGGGTACCTAAATAGAGTTTAAAATTTCAATTCTGAGAAAGTCGAAAAAATGCATATGTTAAACCTTGGTTTGACCAACGTAGAACGAGGGCCAAAATAGCTCCAAATCTCATAAAAATAGGTGTCCATGATTATCTCTCAAATGGGTATCTAAATCTACTTTAAAATCTGAATTTGGAGAAATTGGAAAAAAAATACATATTTTAAACCTTTGTTTGACCAACCTTGAACATGGGCCAAAAAAACTCCAAATCTCATAACAATAGGTGTTCATGCTTATCTCTCAAATGGGTATCTAAATCTACTTAAAAATTGTAATTTTGACAATTTGGAAAAAATGCAACATTTTAGGCCTTGGTTTAACCAAGTTTGACCGAGGTCCAAAATGGCTTGCAATCCCAAAAAAATATACATGTTGGCTTATCTCTCAAATGGGTACCTAAATACAATTTCAAATTTCAATTCTGAGAAAGTCGGCAAAAGTGCATCTTTTCAACCTTGGTTTGACCAACCTTGAACAAGGGGCAAAATAGCTCCAAATCTCATAAAAATAGGTGTCCATGCTTATTTCTCAAATAGTTATCTAAATCTACTTTAAAATTTGAATTTTGAGATATTGCAAAAAATGCAATGTTTTAGGCCTTGGCTTGACCAAGTTTGAACGAGGTCCAAAATGGCTCACAATCTCCAAAACATCTAAATGTAGGCTTATCTCTTGAATGGGTACCTAAATCCACTTTCAAATTTCAATTCCAAGAAAGTAAAAAAAAGTGCATATTTTCATCCTTGGTTTGACCAACCTTGTAAGAGGGCCAATATGTCCAAATCTCATAAAATTAGGTGTCCATGCTTATCTTTCAAATGGGTACTTAAATACTTTTTCAAATTTCAATTTCGAGAAAGTCGACAAAAGTGCATATTTTCAACCTTGGTTTGACTAACCTTGAATGAAGGCCAAAATAGCTCCAAATTTCATACAAATAGGTGTCCATTCTTATCTCTCAAATGGTTATCTAAATCTTCTTTAAAATTTGAATTTTGAGAAATTGGACAAAAGTGCATATGTTCAACCTTGGTTTGACCAACCTTGAATGACGAACAAATGGGTATCTAAATCTAGTTTAAAGTTTGAATTTTGAGAAACTGAGAAAAATGCAATGTTTTAGGCTTTGGCTTGACCAAGTTTGACCGACGTCCAAAATGGTTCACAATTCCCAAAAATTCCACATGTAGGCTTTTTTCTCAAATGGGTACCTAAATAGAGTTTCAACTTTCAATTCTGAGAAAGTCAACAAAAGTGCATCTTTTCAACCTTGGTTTGACCAACCTTAAACGAGAGCCAAAATAGCTCCAAATCTCATAAAAATAGATATCCATGCTTATCTCTCAAATGGGTAACAAAATCTACTTTAAAAATTCAATTTTGGAAAATTGGAAAAAATGTAATGTTTTAGGCCTTGGCTTGACCAAGTTTGATCGAGGTCCAAAATAGCTCGAAAATCCCCTGAAAATATACTTGTAGGCTTATCTGTCAAATGGGTACCTAAATTCATTTTTAAACTTCAATTCTGAGAAGGTCGACAAAAGTGCATCTTTTCAACCTTGGTTTAACCAACCTTGAATGAGGGCCAAAATAATTCCAAATCTCATAAAAATAGGTGTCCATTCTTATCTCTCAAAATGGTTATCTAAATCCACTTTCAAAGTTCAATTCCAAGAAAGAAGACAAAAGTGCATCTTTTCAACCTTGGTTTCACCAACCTTGAATGAGGGTCAAAAATAGCTCCAAATCTCATAATAATAAGTGTTCATGCTTATCTTTCAAATGAGTACCTAAATACAATTTCAAATTTCAATTTTGAGAAAGTCGACAATAGTGTATCTTTTCAATATTGAATTGACAAAGCTTGAACGAGGTCCAAAATAGCTCCAAATCTCCTAAAAATTGGTTTTCATGCTTATTTCTCAAAATGGGTATCTAAATCTACTTTAAAAATTGAATTTTGAGAAATTGGAAAAAAGTGCAACATTTTAGGCCTTGGATTGACTAAGTTTGACCAAGGTCCAAAATGGCTCACAATACCCAAAAATACTACATGTAGGCTTATCTCTCAAATGCGTACCTAAATCCACTTTCAAATTTCAATTCCGAGAGAATTGACAGAAGTGCATATTTTCAAACTTGATTGAGGGCCAAAATAGCTCCAAATTTCATAAATATAGCCATCCATGCGTATCTCTCAAATGGGTATCTAAATCTACTTTAAAATTTGAATTTTGAGAAATTGGAAAAAAATGCAACGTTTTAAGCCTTGGCTTGATCAAGTTTTACCGATGTCCAAAATGGCTCACAATCTCCCAAAAATTTACATGTAGGCTTATCTCTCAAGTGGGTACCTAAATACATTTTTAAATTTCAATTCCATGAAAGCCGACAAAATTGTGTATTTTCAACCTTGGTTTGACCAACCTTAAATGAGGGCGAAAATAGCTCCAAATCTCATAAAAATAGGTTTCCATGCTTATCTCTCAAATGGGTATCTAATTCTACTTTAAAATTTAAATTTTGAGAAATTGAAAAAATGCAATTATTTTAGGCACTAGATTGACCAAGTTTGATCGACGTACAAAATGGCTCGCAATACCCAGAAAACTACATGTAGGATTATATCTGAAATGGATACCTAAATAGAGTTTAAAATTTCAATTCTGAGAAAGTCGACAAAAGTGAATCTTTTCAAACTTGGTTTGACCAACCTTGAATGAGGGCCAAAATAACTCTAAATCTCATATGTAGGTGTCCATGCTTATCTCTCAAATGGGTATCTAAATCAAATTTCAAATTAGAATTTTGATAAAATGGAAAAAATGCAATATTTAGGCCTTGGTTTGTCCAAGTTTGACTAAAGTCACAAATGGCTCGCAAATCCCCAAAAATTATACATGTAGGCTTATCTCTCAAATGGGTATCTAAATCCACTTTCAAATTTCAATTACGAAAAATTTGAAAAAACTGAATGTTTTCAACCTTGGTTTGACCAACCTTGCACTAGGGCCAAAATAAATCTAAATATTATAAAAATAGGCGTCCATGCTTATCTTTCAAATGGGCCTCTAAATCTTCTTTAAAATGTGAATTTTGAGAAATAAGAAAAAAAGCAACATTTTAGGCCTTGGATTGACCAAGTTTGAACGAGGTCCAAAAATGGCTTGCAATCCCCCAAAAATATACATGTAGGATTATCTCTCAAATGGGTATCTAAATATACTTTAAAAATTGAATTTTAGAAATTGGAAAAAATGCAACGTTTTAGGACTTGTCTTGACCAAGTTTGACCGAGGTCGGAAATGGCTTGCAATCACCACCCAAAACTACAAGTAGGATTATCTCTCAAATGGGTAATTAAATTTCCTTTCAAATATCAAATATGAGAAAGTCGAAAAAAATGCATATTTTCAACCTTGGTTTGACAAACGTTGAACGAGGGAGAAAATAGCTCCAAATATCATAAAAATACATGTCCATGGTTATCTCTCAAATGTGTACTTAAATATAGTTTCAAATTTCAATTTCGAGAAAGACGACTAAAGTGCTTATTTTCAACCTTGGTTTGAACAACCTTGAACGAGGGCCAACATAGCTCCTAATCTCATAAAATTATGTGTCCATGCTTATCTCTCAAATGGGTACTGAAATCCACTTTCAAATTTAAATTCCAAGAAAGTTGACAAACATGCATCTTTTCAACCTTGGTTTGACCAACCTTGAATGCAGGCCAAAATAACTCCAAAGCTCAAAAAAATAGGTCTCCTTTCTTATCTCTCAAATGGGTACCTAAATCCACTTTCAAATTTCAATTCTAAGAAAGTCGACAAAAGTGCATATTTTCAAACTTGGGTTGACCAACCTTGAACAAGGGTCAGAATAGATCCAAATCTCATAAGAATAGGTGTCAATACTTATCTCTCAAATGGGTATCTAAATCTACTTTCAAATTTCAATTCCAAGAAAGTCGACAAAAGCGCATATTTTCAACCTTGGTTTGACCAACCTTGAGTGAGGGCCAAAATAGGTCCAAATCTTATAAATATAGATTTCCATGCTTATTTCTCAAATGTGTATCTAAATCAACTTTAAAATTTGAATTTTGAGAAATTGGAAAAAATGCAAAGTTTTAGGCCTTGAATTGATGAAGTTTGACTGAGGTCCAAAATGGCTCACAATCCCCAAAAAATCTACATGTAGGCTTATCTCTCAAATAGGTACATAAATATAGTTTCAAATTTCAATTCCGAGAAAGTCGACAAAAGGGTATCTTTTCAACCTTGGTTTGACTAACCTTGAATGAGGGCCAAAATAGCTCCAAATCTCATAAAAATAGGTGTCCAAGCTTATCTCTCAAATGGGTATCTAAATGTACTTTAAAATTTGAAATTTTAGAATATTGGAAAAAATACAATTTTTTAGGCCTTACTTTAACCAAGTTCGACTGAAATAGAAAATAGCTCGCAATCCCCAAAAAATCTACATGTAGGTTTATCTCTCAAATGGGTATCTAAAGCTACTTTAAAATTTCAATTCTGAGAAATTCGACAAAAGTGCATATTTTCAACCTTGGTTTGACCAACCTTGAATGAGGTCCAACATGGCTTACAATCCCCAAAAATCTACATGTAGGCTTATATCTTAAATGGGTACCTAAATACAATTCTAAATTTCAATTCCGAGAAAGTCAACAAAAGTGCATCTTTTCAACCATGGTTTGACAAACCTTGAACCTGGACCAAAATAGCTCCAAATCTCATAAAAATAGGTGTCCATGCTTATCTCTGAAATGGGTATCTAAATCTACTTTAAAATTGAATTTTGAGAAATTGGAAAAAACGCAACGTTTTCAACCTTGGTTTGACCAAGTTTGACCAAGGTCCAAAATGGCTCATAATCCCCAAAATATCTACATGTAGTCTTATCCCTCAAATGGGTATCTAAATTTACTTTAAAATTTCAATCATGAGAAAGTCAACAAAATTTCATATTTTCAACCTTGGTTTGAACAACCTTGAACTAGGGCCAAAATAGCTTGCAATCCCCCAAAAATTTACTTGTAGGCTTATCTCTCAAATGGGTACCAAAATCCACTTTATAATTTCAATTTTGAGAAAGTCGCAAATGTGAATATTTTAGACCTTAGTTTGACCAACCTTGAACAAGGGAAAAAATAGCTCTAAATATCATATTTAGGTGTCCATGCTTATCTCTCATATGGGTATCTAAATCTACTTTAAAACTTGAATTTGAGAAATTGGAAAAAATGCAACGTTTTAGGCCTTGGATTGACTAAGTTTGACTGAGGTCCAATAGATCTAAATCTTGTATTTAGGTGTCCATGCATATCTCTCAAATGGGTATCTATATATACTTTAAAATTTTGATTTTGATAAATTGGAAAAGATGCAATGTTTTAGGCCTTGCCTTGACCAAGTTTGACCGAGGTAAAAAATGGCCTGCAATCCCCAAAAAATATACATGTAGGCTTATCTCTCAAATGGGTTTCTAAATACAATTTCAAATTTCAATTCTGAGAAAGTCGACAAAAGTGCATATTTTCAACCTTGGTTTGACCAACTTAGAATAAGGGCCAAAATATCTCCAAATATCACAAACAAAGGTGTCCATGCTTATCTCTCAAACGGGTATCTAAATCTACTTTAAGATTTGAATTTTGAAAAATTGGAAAAAATGGATATTTTCAACCTTGGTTTCACCATCCTTGAATGAGGGTCAAAAATTCTCCAAATGACATAAAAATAGGTGCCCATGCTTATCTCTCAAATGGGTATCTAAATATACTTTAAAATTTGAATTTTGAGAAATTGAAAAAATGCAACGCTTTAGGCATTGGTTTGACCAAGTTTGACCGACGTCCAAAATGGATCGCAATCACCAAAAAATCAACATGCAGGATTATCTCTTAAATGGGTACCTAAATAAAGTTTCAAATTTCAATCACAAGAAAGTTGACAAAAGTGCATTTTTTCAACCTTGCTTTGACAAACGTTGAAAGAGGTCCAAAATGGATCTAAATCTCATAAAAATAGGTGTCCATGGTTATCTGTCAAATAGGTATCTAAATCTACTTTAAAATTTGAATTTTGAGAAATTGGAAGAAATGCAACATTTTAGGCCTTGGCTTGACCAAGTTTGACTAAGGTCCAAAATGGATCGCAATCCCCAAAGACTATACATGCAGGCTTATCTCTCAAATGTGTACCTAAATCCACTTTCAAATCTCAATTCCGAGAAAGTCGACTAAAGTGCATATTTTAATCCTTGGTCTGACTAACCTTGGATTAGAGCCAAACAGGTCCAAATCTCATAAAAATAGGTGTCCATGCTTATCTCTCAAATGGGTACCTAAATACAGTTTCAAATTTCAATTCCGAGAAAGCCGACAAAAGTGCATATTTTCAACCTTGGTTTGACCAACCTTGAACGAGAGCCAAAATAGCTCCAAATATCATTAAATTTGGTGTTCATGCTTATCTCTCAAATGGGTATCTATATCTAAATTAAAATTTGAATTTCGAGAAATTAGATAAAAGTGCATATTTTCAACCTTGGTTTGACCAACCTTGAACGAGGGACAAAGAGGTATCTAAATCTACTTTAAAATGTGAATTTTGAGAAATTGGGAATACTGTAAGGTTTTAGGCCATGGATTGACCAAGTTTGACTAAGGTCTAAAATGGATCGCAAACCCAAAAAAATCTACATGTTGGATTATCTCTCAAATGGTTACCTAAATATCGTTTCAAATTTCAATTACAAGAGAGTCGACAAAAGTGCATCTTTTCAACCTTGGTTTGACCAACCTTGAATGAGGGCCAAAATGGCTCCAAATCACATAAAATTAAGTATCTATGCTTATCTCTCAAATCGGTATCTAAATATTCTTTAAAATTTGAATTTTTGGAAATTGGGAAAAATGCAACGTTTTAGACGTTGGCTTGATAGAGTTTGATCAAGGTGCAAAATAGCTCAAAAATTGCCCAAAAATCTACTTGTAGGCTTATCTCTCAAATGGGTACCTAAATCCACTTTCAAGTTTCAATTCCGAGAAAGTCGACAAAAGTGCATATTTTCAACCTTTGTTTGACTAAACTTGAACAAGGTCCAAAATAGCTCCAAATCTCATAAAAATAGGTGTCCATGCTTATGTCTCAAATGGGTACCTAAATCCTCTTTAAAATTTCAATTCCGAGAAAGTTGACAAAAGTGAATATTTTCAACCTAGGTTTGACCAACCTTGAATGAGGGCCAAAATAGCTCTAAATTTCATATTTAGGTGTCCATGCTTATCTCTCAAATTGTTATCTAAATCTAATTTAAAATTTGAATTTTGAGAAATTGAAAAAATGCAACGTTTTAGGCCTTGGCTTGAACAAGTTTGACCAAGGTCCAAAATGGCTCGTAATCCCAAAAAAATCTACATGTAGGCTTATCTCTCAAATGGGTACCTAAATACATTTTTGAATTTTAATTTAGACTCAAGTTGACAAAAGTGCATCTTTTCAACCTTGGTTTGACCAACCTTGAACGAGAACCAAAATAGCTCCAAATCCATAAAAATAGGTGTCCATGCTTATCTCTCAAATGGGTATCTAAATCTACTTTAAAATTTTAATTTTGAGAAATTTGAAAAATTGCAACGTTTTAGGCCGTTGATTGACCAAGTTTGACTAAGGTAAAAAATGGCTCGTAATCCCCAAAAAACCTACCTGTAGGCTTATCTCTCAAATGGGTACCTAAATCCACTTTCAGATTTCAATTTGTGTCCATGCTTATCTGTGAAATGGATATCTAAATCTACTTTAAAATTTGAATTTGAGAAATTGGAAAAAATCAACGTTTTAGGCCTTGAATTGTCCAAGTTTGAATGAGGTCCAAAATGGCTCGCAATTCCTCCAAAAAAAACATGTAGGCTTATCTCTCAAATGTGTACCTAAATCCACTTTCAAATTACAATTTCAAGAAAGTGAAAAAGTGTATCTTTTAAACCCTGGTTTGACCAACCTGGAACACGGGCCAAAATGGCTCCAAATCTCATAAAATTAGGTGTCCATGCTTATCTCTCAAATGGGTATCTAAATCTACTTCAAAATTTGAATATTAAGAAATTGGAAAAAGTGCAACCTTTTATGCCTTGACTTGAACAAGTTTGACTAAGGTCCAAAATGACTTGCAATCCCCAAAAAGACTACATGTAGCCTTATCTCTCAAATGGGTACCTAAATAAAATTTCAAATTTCAATTCTGATAAAGTCGACCAAAGCGCATATTTTCAATTCAGCCAAAATAGGTCCAAATCTCATAAAAATAAGTGTCTATGCTTATCTTACAAATGGGTATCTAAATATAATTTAAAATTTGAATTTTGTGAAATTGGAAAACATGCAACGTTTTAGGGCTTAAATTGAGCAAGTTTGACCGAGGTCCAAAATGGCTCGTAATTCCCCAAAACTCTACTTGTAGGCTTATCTCTCAAATGGGTACATAAATCCACTTTCAAATTTCAATTTTGGTAAAGTCGACAAAATCGCATATTTTCAACCTTGGTTTGAACAACCTTGAACGAGGGCCAAAATAGCTCAAAATATCATAAAAATAGGTGTCCATGTTAATATCTCAAATGGGTATCTAACATGGAATTGAATTGACCAAGTTTGACTGAGGGCCAAAATGGCTTGCAATCCCCAAAAAAACTACATGTAGGCTTTTCTCTCAAATGGGTATCTAAATCTACTTTAAAATTTGAATTTTTAAAAGGTTGGAAAAAATGCAACGTTTTAGGCCTCGGATTCACTAAGTTTGACCGAGGTCCAAAATGGATCGCAATCCCCAAAATAAATACATGTAGAGTTATCGCTCAAATGGGTACCTAAATTCACTTTCAAATTTCAAATACACGAAAGTTAATAAAAGTGCATCTTTTCAACCTTGGTTTGACCAACCTTGAACAAGGGCCAAAATAGCTCAAAATCTCATAAAAATAGGTGTCCATTCTTATCTCTCAAATGGATACATAAATCAACTTTCAAAATTCAATTCCGTGAAAGTCAACAAAATTTGTTATTTTCAACCATGGTTTGAACAACCTTGAATGAGGGCCAAAATGGCTCCAAATATCATAAAAATAGGTGTCCATGCTTATCTCTCAAATGGGTTCCTAAATACAGTATCGAATTTCAATTTCAAGAATGTCTACAAAAGTGCATATTTTCAACCTTGGTTTAACCAACCTTGAACGAGGGCCAAATAGTTCCAAATCTCATAAAAATAGGTGTCCATGCCTATATCTCAAATGGGTATCTAAATATACTTGAATATTTGGATTTTGAGAAAGTGGAAAAAAATCAACGTTTTAGGCCTTGGGTTGACCAAGTTTGACCAAGGTCCAAAATGGCTCACAGCCCCCAAAAATATACTTGCATGCTTTTCTCTCAAATGGTTATCTAAATGTACTTTAAAATTCAATTTTGAGAAATTGAAAAAATGCATTGTTTTAAGCATTGAATTGACTAAGTTTGACTAAGGTCCAAAATGGCTCACAATCCCGAAAAAATCCACATTTAAGCTTATCTCTCAAATAGGTACTGAAATACAATTTCAAATTTCAATTCCGAGAAAGTCGACAAAAGTGCATATTTTCAACATTGGTTTGACCAACCTTGAACGACGACCAAAATAGCTCCAAATATCATAAAAATAGGTCTCCATGCTTATCTCTCAAATGGTTATCTAAATCTAATTTAAAATTTGAATTTTGAGAACTTGGAAAAAATGCAGCGTTTTAGGCCTTGGCTTGACCAAGTTTGGCTGAGGTCCAAAATGGATCGCAACCCCGAAAAAATATATATGCTGGATTCTCTCTCAAACGGATACCTAAATCCACTTTCTAATTTCAATTTTGAGAAAGTCGACAAAAGTGCATCTTTTGAACCTTGGTTTGAACAACCTTGAAGAAGTGCAAAAATAGCTCTAAATATCATATTTAGGTGTCCATGCTTATCTCTCAAATGTGTATCTAAGTGTACTTTAAAATTTGAATTTTGAGAAATTGGAAAAAATGCAATGTTTTAGGCCTTAGCTTGACCAAGTTTGATCGAGATCCAATACCTCTAAATCTCATATTAAGGTGTACTTGATTAGTTCTCAAATGGGTATCTAAATCTACTTTAAAATTTGAATTTTGAGAAATTGGAAAAGATGACATTTTAGGCCTTGACTTGACCAAGTTTGACCGAGGTCCAAAATGGCTCACAATCCCCCAAAAATATACATGTAGGCTTATCTCTCAAATGGGTACCTAAATACAGTTTCAAATATCAATTCTGAGAAAGTCTTCAAAAGTGCATATTTTAAACCTTGGTTTGACCAAACTTGAACCAGGGCCAAAATAGCTCCAAATATCATAAAAATAGGTGTCCATTCTTATCTCTCAAATGGGTATGTAAATCTATTTTAAACTTTGAATTTTGAAAAATTGGAAAAAAATGCATATTTTCGACCTTGGTTTGGCCAACATTGAACGACGGACGAAAAATCTCACAATATTATAAAACTAGGTGTCTATGCTTTGTTATAATAATCAACCCATAGTTACCCATATTTGACATTAATTAAATCATTTTTGTCTTATTACTAGATTCCAAGATTCTCTCTCTATGCTAGTTGACTTCTACATGTTCCTAGAAGTCCATACTTGCTAAAATGGGTCATGGAGTGCTTTGGAATCATCCAGGAAACATATTTAGCATGTCTACTTTATTCTTGGTTCCTTAAAGCGCATATCCGCTTTTTCTAAAAACTGCCTTGCTTTACAACAATTTTAAGGCATAAAGGAAAAGCTAGTCTAGGGGAACTTGCCTTGTTTTTTAACCACATCATCCGACTTCATTTTCTCCAAACAAAAAAATGAATGAGTTTTCTTTCCACCACTTATTAGCTTGCCCAGTTGCTTTAGATAATTCGTGAGGATCTTCATGGATTTGGAACGTCCTTTTTGCACCCATGGGGGATTTGACTTGTTTTAGTAAGCCTGCTTTTTGACCAATTCGAATAGCAACCTAGTGCTTTCAAATATCCCATGTAATTATATATTTGAGAGCCCATTACTTCATATGGTTGGCTTATGTACACTTATTCAATACAGTATTAAGTTATGCTCCAATTTCAGTCTCCTTTTGTGTGAATTTTGCATGTTTGATTAGCAATTTTGTGAGTGTAATTGATCCATCTCTTGGGTTCAATTTCCACATGGTATCAAAGCCTTTGTATATTGATTTCTTTCCTTCCAAATTGTTATTGCAGGTTCGACAATCAGTTACAAACAATTTCTGAAACTTCTTGCCACAAAAATTGGGCCAGACTGCTGAAAATTGGGGCTGAGAGATGGACATGGTTATCCATATTTTGTGACACCTGTGTATAAAATGAAATGGGTTATTGTATATGTTTTTATTTTGAGAAGAAACCTCTCTTATTTCTTTGATATTCATTTTCATTTTCCCTATATCTGCATTTCAAAAACATGTGTCAAACAAGGAAATTATGAGATCCAAAAATTAGGGATCAGAGATGGATTTGATTCTCCAAATATGTGACACCCCTAGGAAAAATGAGAGAGGTTATTGTTCTTTGACGTGTTAGGAAAAAAAAAAAGCCACCAGGTTTTCAAAATTATTTTCCATCCGTTCAGAATCATCATTTGAAAATGATGACTAAACATGTTGTATTTTTGTCTCCTTCAAGTATCCTCATTGAAGTTGATATCTAGGTGTTTGGATATTTGGCATCGTTCTAAGAAAACAAACCATGTTTCATTCCCCTCATCTCTTCCTCCATGTGGATTTTATATATGAGCACTGTGTTGATGACTATGATTGATAATACTTAGTGCATCTTCACGTTAGTATTTGAATTCTCTGCCATGGATATCCATGTGCATATGGATGATGCTTTAACTCCCATGATAGCTATTTAACATAAGTTTAATGTTGGCAATAAAGTCTCTCTAGACTTAATATATCTATCACACATATCATGTTGACACTGGAATAATCATGAAATTTTGCATCTTTGAGAGATAGAATCCTTCACTACATACATGCTGCAAGAATCTGAAATTTTGTGGGACAGGTCTGGTGACAACAATACCTTTGCAACAGTGGAAAAGATGGACTCCATAAGGCTTTCTCTAGCCATTGCATATTCGAAGCAATGGGAGGTACATCACATGGATGTAAAGTGTGTCTTTATGAAAGGATATCTAAATGAAGAGATTTATATGTAGCAACCAGAAGGTTTTGTATCTAATACATCTTTAGTGTGCAGGTTAAAGAAATCATTGTATGGGCTCAAGCAAGCCCCTAGGGCTTGGTATGCCAAGATTGATGGCTTTCTGCTATCACTGAGTTTTGTTCAATGCAAGTATGATCCTAATGTCTATTTTAATTTTATTCATGGTTCTTTAATGATTATTGTTCTCTATGTGGATGACCTACTGATTACAGGAAGTTCAGAGAAAGAGATTGCGTCCTTGAAGGATGCAATGAACCATGCGTTTTCTATGACAGATTTGGGATTGTTGATCCAATTCTTGGGTCCTGAAATTTTTCAATCCCAACATGGAATCAAGGTTCATCAGTCAAAGTATGCTTCATATTTTCTCACCAAGTTCAACATGAAATATTCCAATCCAAGCAAGACTCCATTCCTTTCAGGAGTTAAGCTTGAAGAAACAGGTTCTTCTCCTATGGTAAATAATACATTGTATTGGCAGTTGATTGGGTGCTTTCTTTATCTTACACATACTCTACCTAACTTATCTTATGTAGTTAGTGTGGCTTCAAGATACATGGATCAGCCTCATGAGATCCATTGGAGAGAAACCAAGAGGATCCTAAACTTTGTTCAAGGAACAAGGACCCATGGGATTTTTTACAAAGAAAAATATGACTTAGAGCTAGTTGGATTTACTGATAGTGATTGGTCAGGTGACATCACAGATTGAAAGTCTACCTCATGATAGGTGTTCATGCTTGCAGAAGGACCAATCAGCTGGTCAAGTAAGAAGCAGAGTGCCATAGCACTCTCATCTACAGAGGCATAGTATAGAGGAGATGTAAATGCAACTACTCAATGTTTATGGTTGCAGGGGATACTTGGAGAATGTGGTTTTGAATCATATTTTTCAACATTCATCTATTGTGACAATCAAAGCACCATTCTAATCTCTATTGATCCAGTTCAAAGACAAAGAACGAAGCAAATTGAGATCCATATGCACTATATTAGGGAGCTTGTGCATGATGGTACCATTGCTCTACTCTACTGCACATCTTCAGAACAAGTAGCATATATCTACACCAAAGTATTCTGTGAGAAGACCTTTAGTAATCTCAAATCACTGCTGGGGATTTCTAATCATGTAGTGAAGCATGATTGATAACAATAATTCTAAAATTTTGTTTCCTGTCCATGTTTAAGGGCGGATTTTCCCTTGTGGTTTTTGCCTCTTTCCTTGGTTGTATGGACATGCAGTATGTAAAAGGGTGACTAATCCTTTTTGTTAGGCCCTATAATTTTCTGATATTTACTCATAAAGTGAGGCTTAAGGGGGGGTGTTAGATAATCAACCCATAGTTACCTATATTTGACATTAATTAAATCATTTTTGTCTTATTCCTAGATTCCTAGATTCACTCTCTATGCTAGTTGACTTCTACATGTTCCTAAAACTCAATACCTGGGTCATGGAACACTTTGGAATTATCCTCGAAACATATTTATCATGTCTACTTTATTCCTGGTTCCTTAAAGCACATATCTACTTTTTCTGAAAGATGCCTTGCTTTACATCAGTTTTAAGGCATAAAGGAAGAGCTAGTCTAGGGGAACTTGCCTTGTTTTTTTACCACATCATCCTCCTTCCTTTTGTCCAAAAAAAATCATGAATGAGTTATCTCTCCACCACTTAATATCTTTCCCACTTTCTTTATCTAATTCGTGAAGATATTCATGGATTTGGAAAGTCCTTTTTGCACCTATGTGGGATTTGACTTGTTTTAGTAAGCCTACTTTTTGACCAATTCGAATAGAAATGTAGTGACTTAGAATCTTCCATGTAATTATATATTTGAGTAGCCTATTAATTCATATGGTTGTCTTATGTACACTTATTCAATAAAGGATTAAGTTATGCTCCAATTTCAGTCTCCTTTTGTGTGAATTTTGCATGTTTGATTATAAATTTTGTGAGTGTAATTGATCTATCTCTTGGGTTCAATTTCCACTTGCTTATCTCTCAAATGGGTATCTAAATCTACTTTAACATTTGAATTTTGAGAAATTTGAAAAAATACAATGTTTTAGGCCTTGGTTTGACCAAGTTTAATCGAGGTCCAAAATGGCTCGCAATCCCCAAAAGATCTACATGTAGGCTTATCTATCAAATGGGAACCTAAATACAATTTCAAATTTCAATTACAAGAAAGTCGACAGAAGTGCATCTATTCAACCTTGGTTTGACCAACCTTGAATGAGGGCCATAATAGCTCCAATTCTCATAAACATAGGTGTCCATGCTTATCTCTCAAATGGGTATCTAAATATACTTTAAAAATTGAATTTTGAGAAATTAAAAAAAACAACATTTTAGGCCTTGGCTTGACCAAGTTTGACCGAGGTCGAAAATGGATTGCAATGCCCCAAAAATTGACATGTAAGGCTATCTCTAAAATGGGTACCTAAATCCACTTTCAAATTTCAATTTTGAGAAAGTCAACAAAAGTACATATTTTCAACCTTGATTTTCCCAACCTTGGACGAGGGCCAATAGCTCCAGATATCGTAAACATAGGTGTCCATGCTTATCTCTCAAATGGATACCTAAATACAATTTCAAATTTCAATTCCGAAAAAATCGACAAAAAAGCATATTTTCAACCTTGGTGTGACCAACCTTGAATTAGGCCAAAATAACTCCAAATCTCATAAAAATAGGTGTCCATGCTTATCTCTCAAACGGGTATCTAAATCTACTTTAAAATTTGAATTTTCACAAATTGGACAAAAGTGCATATTTTCAACCTTGGTTTGACTAACCTTTAACGATGGCCAAATGGATATCTAAATCTACTTTAAAATTTGAATTTTGACAAATTTGAAAAAATGCAACATTTTAGGCCTTGGCTTGACTAAGTTTGACCGAGTTTCAAAATGGCTCGCAATCCCCTAAAAATATACATGTAAGATTATCTCTCAAATGGGCACCTAAATATAGTTTCAAATTTCAATTTCAAGAAAGTCAACAAAAGTGCATCCTTTCAAACTTGGTTTGACGAACCTTGAACGAGGGCCAAAATAACACCAAATATCAGAAAAATAGTTGTCCATGCTTATCTTTCAAAATGGGTATCTAAATCCACTTCCAAATTTTAGTTCCAAGAAATTCGACAAAAGTGCATCTTTTCAACCTTGGTTTGACAACCTTGAATGAGGGCCAAAATAGCTCCAAATCTCATAAAAACAGGTGTCCATGGTTATCTCTCAAATGGGTACCTGAATACAATTTCAAATTTCAATTTCAATAATGTTGTCAAAAGTGCATCTTTTCAACCTTGGTTTGACAAACCTTGAACAAGGTCCAAAATATCCTAAAAATAGGTGTCCATGTTTATCTATCAAAATGGGTATCTAAATTTACTTTAAAATTTGAATTTTGAGAAATTGTAAAAATGCAATGTTTTGGGCCTTGGCTTAACCAAATTTGGCAAAGGTCCAAAATGCCTCGCAATCCCCCAAAAAACTACATGTAGTATTATCTATCAAATGGGTACCCAAATCCACTTTCAAATTTCAATTCCGAAAGAGTAAACAAAAGTGCATATTTTCAACCTTGGTTTGACCAACCTTGAACGCAAGCCAAAATAGCTCCAAACCTCATAAAAATAGGTGTCCATGCTTATCTCTCAAATGGGTATCTAAATCTACTTTAAAATTTGAATTTTGAGAAATTGAAAACAAAATGCAACGTTTTAGGCATTGGCTTGACCAAGTTTGACCGAGGTCAAAAATGGATCGCAATCCCCAAAAACTCTACATGTAGGCTTATCTGTGAAATGGGTACCTAAATACAATTTCAAATTTCAATTCCAAGAAAGTCGAGAAAAGTGCATATTTTCAACCTTGGTTTGACTAACCTTTAACAAGGGCCAAAATAGCTCTGAATCTCATAAAAATAGGTGTCCATGCTTATCTCTCAAATGGGTATGTAAATCTACTTTAAAATTTGAATTTTGAGAAATTTGAAACAATGCAACATTTTAGGCCTTGAATTTGCAAAGTTTGATTGAGGTCCAAAATGGCTCGCAATTTCCAAAAAAACTACATGTATGCTTATCTCTCAAACGAGTACCTAAATATAGTTTAACATTTCAATTTTGAGAAAGTCGAAAAAAGTGCATATTTTCAACCTTGGTTTGACCAACCTTGAACGAGGGCCAAAAGAGCTCTAAATATCATATTTAGGTGTCCATGCTTATCTCTCAAGTGGGTATCTAAATCTATTTTAAAATTTGAATTTTGAGAAATTGGAAAAAATGCAATGTTTTGGGCCTTGGCTTGACCAAGTTTCATCAAGGTCCAAAATAGCTTGCAAATCCCCCAAAAAATCAACATGTAGGCTTATCTCTCAAATTGGTACCTAAATTCACATTCATATTTCAATTTCAAGAAAGTCTACAAAAGTGCATCTTTTCAACCTTGGTTTGAACAAGCTTGACCAAGGGCCAAGATTTCTCTAAATATCATAAAAATAGGTGTCCATGCTTATCTCCTAAACGGGTCTCTAAATATTCTTTAAAATTTGAATTTTGAGAAATTGGAAAAATGCAACATTTTAGGCCTTATCTTGACCAATTTTGAACAAGGTCCAAAATGGTGCGCAATCCCCAAAAAATATACATGTAGGCTTATCTCTCCAAATCTAAATCTACTTAAAATTTTGAATTTTGAGAAATTGGAAAAATGCAACGTTTTAGGCCTTGTCTTGACCAAGTTTGACCGAGGTCCAAATTGGCTCACAATCCCCACCTAAAACTACATGTAGGATTATCTCTCAAATGGGTATGTAAATTCACTTTCAAATCTCAAATATGAGAAAGTTAAAAAAAATGCATCTTTTCAACCTTGGTTTGACCAACCTTGAACGAGGGCCAAAATAGCTCCAAATCTCATAAAACTAGGTGTCCATGATTATCTCTCAAATGAGTAGCAAAATAGAGTTCCAAATTTCAATTTGAATAAAGTTGACAAAAGTGCATATTTTCAACCTTAGTTCGACCAACCTTAGTTCGGTCAAAATAACTCCAAATCTCGTAGAAATAGGTGTCCATGCTTATCTCTCAAATGGGTACCTAAATCCACTTTCAAATTTCAATTCTGAGAAAGTCGACAAAAGTGCATATTTTCAACCTTAGTTTGACCAACCTTAAACGAGGGCCAAAATAACTCCAATTCTCATAAAAATAGGTGTCCATGCTTATCTCTCAAATGGGTACCTAAATCCACTTTGAAATTTCAATTCCAAGAACGTAGACAAAAGTGCCTATTTTCAAACTTGATTTGACCAACCTTGAATGAGGGCCAAAATAACTCTAAATGTCATAAATATAGGTTTCCATGTTTATCTCTCAAATGGGTAATCTAAATGCACTTTCAAATTTCAATTTGAAGAAAGTCGTCAAAAGTGCATATTTTCAACCATTGTTTCACCAACCTTGAATGAGAGAGAAAATAACTCCAAATCTCCTAAAAATAGGTGTCCATGCTTATGTCTCAAATGGGTATCTAAACCTACTTTAAAATTGAATTTTGAGAAATTGGAAAAAATGCAACGTTTTCAACCTTGATTTGACCAAGTTTGACCATGGTCCAAAATGGCTCACAATCCCCATAAAACTACATGTAGGCTTATCTCTCAAATGGGTATCTAAATCTACTTTAAAATTTCAATTCCAAGAAATTTGAAAAAATTGCATCTTTTGAACCTTGGTTTGACCAACCTTGAACTGTGGAAATTAAGCCCAAGCTGTAGAACAATTACACTCACAAAAATTACTAGTCAAACATGCAAAAATTCACAAAAAGGAGACTGAAATGGAGCACAACACAAAATTCTATTAAATAAGTGTACATTAGCCAACCTAATTAAGTCATAGGCTGTCCCAATATATAATTACATCAGATATTCGAAAGAGTAAGGATGCTATTCGAATTAGACAAAAACCAGGCTTACTAAAATATTCAAAATCCCCCATAGGTGCATAAATCACTTTCCTAATATGTCAATATGCTCATGAATTGGATGGGTGAGATGTACCAGCTGATAAGTAATGGAAATAGATCATATCCATGCTATTGGAAGTATAAAAATAAGGAGTATGAGTTGGAAGAAAACAAGGCAGTTACTCCAAGAGTAGCTTTTCCTTTTTTCCTTAAAACTACTGAAAAGCAAGCAAATCTGAAAAAGCAGAAATGCGCTTCTACTATTCTGGAGTGACTGCAGAGTTGTAAGAATATTGTCTAGGATATTTCTAAAGAGCTCCATGAGCTATTTTTAGCAATTGTTGACTTCTAGATGCAAGTGGATGCCAACTAGCTAGTAAGGAATCTAGGAATATGATAAAAATGACAAATTAATGTCTTTTAAGTGTAACTATGGGTTTGATTTATTCTAACCCCCGCCCCCTTAAGCATTATTTTATGTAAATATTAGAAACATATATTGAATTATAGGGCCTAGAAACAAGTCTTAGTCACCCTTTATACTGCTTGTCCATACAACTAAGGAAAGAGGGAAAAAACACAAGGGAAAGTCCTCCCTTAAACATGGACATGAACAAAATTTTGGAAATCTTGTTATCAATCATCATTCACCACATGATCATAAATCCCTAGTATTTATTTGATATTACTAAAGGTCTTCTTAGAAAATACCTTGTTGAATATGTCTGCAACTTGCTCTAAAGATACGCAGTAGAGTAGAGCAATGGTCCCATCATCCAGAAGCTCCCTGATCATATAGTGTATATGGAGCTCAATATGTTTGGTTAACTGTCTCTGTAGCATATCAGTGGATATTAGAATGGTGCTTTGGTTGTCACATAGATTATAGTGGAAGTCTCTGATTTGATCCTAAACTCTCCAAGTATTCACTACAACCACAAACATTGAGTAGTTGCATTCAGAACTCTTCTTTACTATGCCTCTGTAGATGAGAGTGCAATGGCACTCTGATTTTTACTTGACCAGTTGATTGGTCCATCTACAAGAATAAACACAAATCTTGGAGCATAATTTCTATCAGTGTTATCACCCGCCCAATCACTATCAGTAAATTCAACGAATTCTATGTCATATTTTGCAGCATAGAAAAACCTGCCCATTCATTGTTCCTTGTACAAAGTTTAGGATTCTCTTGGCTTCCCTCCAATGTATTTCATGAGTTTGATCCATTTGTCTGGATGTCACACTCACTATATAAGATATATCAGGTCAAGTATGAGTCAAATAAATCAAACACCCAATACATTGCCTACTATATAGTGTATTATTTGCCAATGGAGTCAAACTTACTTCTTCAAGTTTAATCCCCGAAAGAAATGGAGTCTTTCTTGGCTTGCAATCCTTCATGTTGAACGTGTTTAGCATATCTGAATCATACTTGTATTGATGTACCTTGATCCCATGGGATTATTGAGAAATTTCAAGTACCAAGAATTGACTCACCAATCCAAAATATGTCATGGAGAAGGCACGGTTCAATGCATCCTTTAAGGAGGAAATATATTTCATGGAACTTCCTGTCATCAATAGGTCATCCACATACAAAAAATAATGATTAGGAAACCAAGTATCAGCTTCAAATAGACATTCAGATCATACTTTCATCTAATAAAGTCCTGTGACAACAGAAATCCATCAATCTTGGCATACCAAGCCTTGGGGGCTTACTTTAGCCCATACAATGATTTCGTTAACCTGTACATAAGAGATGGATTAGACACAAAAAATTCAGGTTTATGAATATAAATATATTCCTTAATATCCACATGTAGAAAGGAACTCTTCACATCCATGTGATGCACTTCCCATTGCCTTGAAGCTGCAATGGGAAAAACTAGCCTTATGGAGTCCATTTTTTCTACCGGTGCAAAGGTTTCATTGTAATCAATACCTTGAAATTGTTAGTAGACTTTAGCCACTAACATTTCCTTATATTTAAAATTTGAACCATTAGCATAAAATTTAGTTTTATAAACCTACTTACACTTGATTAGCTTTCTCCCTTGGGGAGATTGACTAGTTCGCATGTGTCATTCTTCTGGAGTGAGTTGTATTCATCCTTCATGGTTTTTTTCCATATTGGATATTCTGATGCATATTCATATGTATGAGGGTGTTATTCACCCATTAGATATCACTTCTCAACAAGGAATGTATCTTTCATAGAAAGGGCTATCTCATATTGATATCTAGTCCTCCTAGGATCACTAAGATTCCCAACCAGTTCCTTGGCTGCTTGAATGGTCCTTGCTTCCCATTTTGATCTTTTAGGACTATTAGGATATGCAATTAAATCTTCATTATCAGACATATCAGAATCAACAAACTCATTAGTCTTACTCATTAACCAAGGCCTAAAACATTGCAAATATGCACTTTTGTTGACTTTCTCGGAATTAAAATTTGAAACTGTATTTAGGTATCTATTTGAGCAATAAGCAAAAGTGTATCTTTTCAACCTTGGTTTGACCAACCCTGAACGTGTCCAAAATAAATCAAAATATCATATTTAGGTGTCCATGCTTACCTCTCAAATGGGTATCAGGTACCCATTTAAGAGATAATCCTACATGTAGAGTTTTTGGGGATTGCGGGCAATTTTGGACCTCGATCAAACTTGGTCAAGCCAAGGTCTATAACGTTGCAATTTTTCCAATTTCTTGAAATTGAAAATTTTAAAGTAGATTTAGACAGTCATTTGAGAGATAAGCATGGTCACCTATTTTTATGAGATTTGGAGCTATTTTGGTTCTCGTTCAAGGTTGGTCAAACCAAGGTTGAAAAATGCACTTTTGTCGACTTTCTCGGAATTAAAATTTAAAACTATATTTAGCTACCCATTTGAGAGATGAGCCTACATGTAGTTTTTCTGGGGATCGAGAGCCATTTTGGACCTCGGTAAAACTTGGACAAGCCAAGATCTAAAACATTGCATTTTTAGGGGATTCTCAAAATTCAAATTTTAAAGTAGATTTAGATATCCATTTTAGGTCAATTCAGTGCCTAAAACGTTACATTTTTTCCTATTTCTCAAAATTCAAATTTTAATGTAGATTTACATACCCATTTTCGGCCTTGGCTTGCCAAAGTTTGACTGAGGTCCAAAATGGCTCGCAATCCCCAAAAAATCTACATGTAGGCTTATCTCTCAAATGGGTACCTAAATACAGTTTCAAATTTCAATTCCGAGAAAGCCGACAAAAGTGCATATTTTCAACCTTGGTTTGACCAACCTTAAATGAGGGCCAAAAATAGCTCCAAATATCATAAAAATAGGTGTCCATGCTGATCTCTCAAATGGGTATCAAATTCTACTTTAAAATTTGAATTTTGAGAAATTGGAAAAAATGCAACGTTTTAGGAAATGAATTGATCAAGTTTGACCGAGGCCAAAATGGATCGCAATCCCCAAAAAAATTACATGCAAGATTATCTGTCAAATGGGTACCTAAATACAATTTCAAACTTCAATTCCAAAAAAGTCGACAAAAGTGCATCTTTTCAACCTTGGTTTGACCAACCTTGAATGAGGCCCAAAATAGCTCTAAATCTCATATTTAGGTGTCCATGCTTATCTCTCAAATGTGCATCTAAATCTAATTTCAAATTGGAGTTTTTATAAATTGGGGAAAAATGCAACGTTTTCGGCATCGGCTTTCCTAAGTTTGACCGAGGTCCAAAATGGTTCGTAAATCCCCCAAAAATATACATGTAGCTTATCTCTCAAATGGGTAGCTAAATCCACTTTCAAATTTCAATTACGAGAAAGTCGACAAAAGTGCATATTTTCAACCTTTGTTTGACCAACCTTAACCGAGGGCCAAGATAACTCTAATTATCATAAAAATAGGTGTCCATGCTTATCTCTCAAATGGGTCTCTATTTTTTCTTTAAAATTTGAATTTTGAGAAATTGGAAAAAATGCAACGTTTTAGGCCTTTTCTTGAGCAAGTGTGAATGAGGTCCGAAATCGATCGCAATCCCCAAAAAATATACATGTAGGATTATTTCTCAAATGAGTATCTAAATCTACTTTAAAATTTGAATTTTTAGAAATTGGAAAAAATGCAATGTTTTAGGCCTTGTCTTGACCAAGCCTGAACAAGGTCCAAAATGGCTCGCAATCCCCACCTAAAAGTACATGTAGTATTATCTCTCAAATGGGTACCTAAATTTACTTTCAAATTTCAAATACGATAAAGTAAAAAAAAATGCATATTTTCAACCTTGGTTTGACCAAGCTTGAACGAGGGACAAAATAGCTCCAAATATCATAAACATAGGTGTCGATGCTTATCTCTCAAATGGGTACCTGAATCCACTTTCAAATTTCAATTCCAAGAAAGTTGACAAAAGTGCATTTTTTCGAACTTGGGTTGGCCAACCTTGAATAGGGGCCAAAATAGCTCCAAATCTCATAAAAATAGGTGTCCATACTGTAGCTAGGGTTTTCACCCTAGCTTGTGCTGATGAGCACCTACTAAGGAATCTGGAATCCTTAGTAGCAGTTCAATGATGTATATGAATTAAACAAAGATAAATTGAAACAAAGACTAATACGTTCTTGAAGCTAAAGTAGTAAAAAGTAAATAACATGAAACAGGAACAGTAAAGAAATGAATAATGGTTTTTATTGATATTACCTCCGATGAGGAGGTTTATGGAGTCCGTTGCGCTGGTCCGATGTCGGTGGCTTCGATCTCCAAGCTGCCTCTTCTCCTTCTCCGGTGGTGGAAATGGGCCAAAAAGGGTTCTCAATGGTGAAAGTAGCTTGATGGTAAGCTAGGGTTTCGAGAATAATTTCGGCAGAGGCAGGATGCTTATGACAATGGATGTGAAATGAGGGGTCTCCACCACTTATTTATAGTTTTTTAGTGGTGGAGTGCTGGCCCATGGTTTTGGAAACCATATGGTTTAGGGCAGCTTGTTTAGGGTTTTTTCTCCTTTTCCCCATTATTTTATATTTTTTCTTCCCTTTTTGGGGATTTTTGCTATTTTTAGAGGAATTTTGGACATTTTTGGAGGAAAAAGGGGTTTTTTGGCCTTTTGGAGGCATTTTAGGCCTTTTGGAGGCTTTTTAGATGGTTTTATGGCCTTTTGGAGGCATTTTAGGCCTTTTGGAGGCTTTTTAGTGGGATTTTCAGGGAAATATGGTAGGCAAATGGACAAATGAGCCATGTAGTGGGGTAGATGAGGTAGTTAACCATTTTTTGGTGTTAACAGATTTCCCCCTGATGTGCGAGGGCAGGAGCTCATCGTATGGCCGATGGACATCACGAGTCATATTTGGTTTTTCTTGGGGTGTGGAGAAGAGAAGGAAGCAACTGAAGTCCGGGACACCGATCTCGAACCACCTGCAAGGACTGAAAAGTACATAACCTCAATAATGGATGAGGGATCATTTGATAATATGGACGAGGTGGGCATTCCCATGCTCGTATCAGAATATAACATACCAATATAAATGGTCCTCAAATACTGGATGAGGAAGAAATCTCAATATATGGACGAGGCGGGCATTCCCATGCTCGTATCAAGATACATAAAAATAACTGTGAGGCCCAAAATGAAGGACCTGTAGTAGATAATCATTGTGCATATCATGAGGGTCCGGAAGGGACACAAATCTGGAACATACTGCTGAGCTGACCATGTCTGAGATGAAAAACTGATACAATGGAATGGCAGCAGTGCTACTGAATGTGGTTCTGAAGGAACTGATGCGCTGCTGAATCAGAGTGACAAGGGTCACACTCGTAAGGGTATGCTGATCTGGAACTGAACTGGGTACTCGAGGAAGCATGGAACTGGATGGATTCCGAATACAATCGCCAACGCAGCCCAGATATCCACAGGAACATATAACTGGGCGTTCCGAAGTGACTCACCGATGTGCTAGAGTCGGGGGAAATCCGGGGTTTTCGACACAAAATGGAAGGGATATATATCCTGCGCGATTCTCAACGATGTGAATAAGGTACTGAAGTCGAGCATGTGAGAAACAACCATTCGGAGAGGCAATGATGACTCCTCTC
>LPNX010288806.1:206893-217792 GCA_001517045.1 Pseudotsuga menziesii
GGATATAAAATAGTACTGTCCGGTGGATTTTACGATCCCAGGATAGTTCATGCTCGTGGTTGCTTTCAATTTTACGGAGTCTGAAAGCAAATAAGAAGACTCTGTAGTGATGGAATGGTACTGTCATGTGGATTTTGCGAGCCCATGACAGTTCATGCTCGTGGTTGCTTTGAATTTTAAGGAGTCTGAAAGCAAATAAGAAGACTCTGTAGTGATGGAATGGTACTGTCATGTGGATTTTGCGAGCCCATGACAGTTCATGCTCGTGGTTGCTTTGAATTTTAAGGAGTCTGAAAGCAAATAAGAAGACTCTGATGGAATGAAATGGCACTGTCATGTGGATTTTGCGAGCCCATGACAGTTCATGCTCGTGGTTGCTTTGAATTTTAAGGAGTCTGAAAGCAAATAAGAAGACTCTGATGAAATAGCACTGTCATGTGGATTTTGCGAGGCCATGACAGTTCATGCTCGGAGTTGCTTTCAATTTTAAGGAGTCTGAAAGCAAATAAGAAGACTCTGATGGAATGAAATGGCACTGTCATGTGGATTTTGCGAGCCCATGACAGTTCATGCTCGTGGTTGCTTTCAATTTTAAGGAGTCTGAAAGCAAATAAGAAGACTCGGTATTTGGAATGGTCAGGAAAGGAGGAAGTGTTCAATTAGGGGACATTTATGATGATCAGAACGGATGGTGGGGGGGGGGGAACACTGGTGGGCCTCCTTGCAGGTTGAATGAATGGTGGCAAAATAACGAAACCTTTGCAGTATGACAGGAGAGAATGGGTCATGTAAAAAGTGTGGAACAATCAGACGACGGCCGATGGGGCGCGCTAATCAAGGTAGCAAGATGTCAGGACACAATGTTATGATTGGACCTAGGTGAGCGCGAGAAAGTATCTCATGCGTCATCACGAGCTCGAAAAGGTGATTCCTGCGAAAGTGGCATGCAAACCGAGACGACTACTGATGTCTAAAAAATGGGCAAAAAATGATGTAGTAAAAAAGATGCAACGAGGTGACCATTAGGATGATCTAGTCGTGCTGATTCCAATGGTGGAAACGGTTCGGAAAACAGATTCCGGATGGGTTCAGAATGGCCAAAACAAGAACAAAGTCAACCGTCTACAAATAGTAAGTGGGCCCCATGTGACACGTCATTTGTACTGTTCGAGATTGATTTGCAATCGGAGTGAACTAGAGCTTACGGGTGATTTCTAGACGATATGACCGGCGGATTCGAGATTCGGGAGAGCCAGGTATTCCGTTAAACTGACACTTGTTTTGATTTTTTAGGTTGGGGGGTTGGTGGGGCCCATGGGGGGCTGTTGTATGGTCGAGAGGTGTGGACTGCGGGTTCAGCGTTTGAAATCGCGGTCTCTGACCGCGGGTTTGACTTGGACAGCCGCGGTCAGACGTTGCGACTGTAGGGCTGGACAGCTGCGGTCTGGACCGCGACTGTAGGGCTGGACAGCTGCGGTCTAGACCGCGACTGTGGGACTTGACAGCTGCGGTCTGGACCGCGACTGTGGGGCTTGATAGCCGCGGTCTGGACCGCGACTGTTGGGCTTGATAGCCGCGGTCTGGACCGCGACTGTGGGGCTTGACAGCCGTGGTCTGGACTGCGACTGTTGGGCTTGACAGCCGCGGTCTGGACCGCGGCTGTTCTGGGTTATGGATGGGTGGGGCAGGTCTGTTATTTGGTCATGAGCCTAATGAGACTTCTTTGTTTGATTTGCAGGATGCCACGGGTGATATGGTGTGAGAGAGAGATGCCAGAATATCTAGTGACTGCCATTAGAGAGAACCGTCGGGTGCGGTCTATGTTGGCGCTCTTCGGACTTCTAAAGTTCGCGGAGATTCCGATGATACGGTCAGCAGGTTTACTGCTGAACCGCTTGATTGATTTCTGAGAGCCCGAGACACAGGCGTTTCGGGTACAGGGAGAGAGGGTGGACCTCACCCTGGTCGATGTTTACTTCTTGACGGGGTTACCCTGCCTGGGGCGGGTAACGGATACATAGCCGCGGGTCTCGACGGATCTCGACATAGATGACTTGGCAGCGCGCTTTTGCAGGGCAGACGCGAGGGTGCATAGGAATGCACTCCGGATTCAGGATTTACGGGAGTCAGCGGTACAAGCGATGGCAGCTTGTGTCGTACGGATTTTGGGATCCCAGGCACCTGAGAAGGTGTCTGGGGGACAGATGCAGATTGTTGAGCGAGTGCTGGCTGGGACGTACTATGCGTGGGGCCAGATGTTCCTGACCTGCGTGCAGCGACAGCTGACCGCAGCGAAGGAAGCTGGCAAGGGTTTCTGCTTTGGTTTGTTTCTAGTGGCATTCTTCATGGAGAGGGTCCCTACCCTGCGGCCGCGGGTGCCGGTCAGAGAGGGAGGCCTGAGGGAGCCCCGGATGATCCGGTGGGGAGAGATGATGCGTCGCTGGGGCGGTGGGGACGTGGGGTGGTATTTCACTCAGGAGCTGTATATGCAGTGGCTTCAGCTACCACTGGTGTTGGAGGATTATCCTTACCGGGGGATGGATTACACAGGGGATCCAGATGCGCCACGGCCACCTGGACAGGCATGGGGTCCAGACGGTATGTATGATTTTAATTGTTTTGTCCAATTTTTTATGTTATATATGAGATATATGGTGACTGACAACTAGGTGGTTGCAGATGTGGGTCCAAGGCCGCCGCGAGATCATGTGCCTCGTAGAGGGGTTGTGGCAGTTCCGGCTTTGCCCGGGCGAGGTCCTGTACATCGGCGAGACGCGGATGGGGTGCTAGAGTCTGTACGGGTGCTGTTAGAGCGGCTGTTGACGGGAGTGAGCGATGTGGGGTGGGAGGACCTTCCTCAAGATATGATTCGGGATTGTAGGCAGGCGCCTCGGGATTTCAGGAGGATAGCGTTCCGGGTGGCTCTCTTGGCGGAGAGGGCACGAGCATGGGTACCGAGGCCCAGGCGAGCGGAGGACTCGTCGGAGGAGGAGCAGGAGGAGGAGTCAGAGGCTGCTGACACGGAGAGTGATCTGGGGTATGATTCCCACTAGGGAGAGCAGGGGGCTTTCCCTGATTTTTTGTAGCTGCAGCTTGTATTTTATGAGCTTTGAGGGATGTACATACATATTTTTTGTATAGCTGAGTACTGGGGTACTCAGAACATGTATAGTTCTGAACATGTATTATTTTGACTTGTATATATATATATGCACGTGGATGCACATTTTTTGGTGATGTTGTCTCATTTGTATGCACGTGGATGCGCTTGATGAGATGTTCTATGTTGATACTGCACGTGGATGCAAGTAGTCTAGGCGGTTGGGCACGTGGATGCCCCTTTTTTGATATGATATGATGTATGTATGACTAGGCACATGGATGGCCCTATGGATGCAAATGTCATTTTTTATGGTTTTATGTTTTATGTATCCAAATGTTATGGGGTAATGATGCATGATGGAGGTGTTACATAGTGTGATTGATATGCCAGTCGAGGACATTGTTCGCCATTTGGTCTGCGACACTATTGTAAGCTCTTGGGACATGTGTGAATGTGATGGATTCAAACTGTCGGCTAAGTTGTTTTGTACGCAGGAATTTTCTAAATAGGCAGGGATCACGCACCTGGTAGCAGTTGTTGAGCTGGGAGACAAGTAGCTGGGAGTCCAAGAACACATGAAGGTGACGTATGCCCATCTGGAGGGCAGCAGTTAGGAGACCGGTCACAGCATCATACTCCGCCTGGTTATTGGTAGCAGCGCCGATACATATTCCGTCAAGGTGGATGTGTTCGTTGGAAGGGGAGTATAAGACCCATGCTACAGAAGCTAGGTTGGGAGACCAGCGGCTGGCACCATCAGCGAAGCCGATGTAACAGGGTGGAAGAGGATCCATCTGTGGGCATGCAAAAAATGCGATAAATGTGAGATTGTGGTAAAAAACGATGAAAAACAAAAAAGAGAGCAAACTGTGCAAATGCGGACCAATAAGGTCGCAGTTTCAGTTATGGGTAGAAACGTTTAAGATACAACCCATTCCGGGGGTTGGAGAAGGGTCGTCCTTCAGAGTCTACTAAAATGTATGCCCCTTGCCGAGGCAAGTTTGCACAACGTAAGGGCCTTGCCACATGGACTCGAATTTTCCTTTACCTGTTTTGTCGTTGGCTTGGTTGTAGGTGAGGACGAGGTCCCCTTCGTGGAAAGTTCGAGGGTGCACCTGTTTGTCATAATGGGATTTGGAGCATGTTTTGGCAGCTTCGATATTCTGGAGAGTGGCACGACGATTTTCATTGGCTTGTTCGAGGGATAGCAGACGTTGCTCAAGGGGGGAGGTATCGGGGAGAAGCTCAACAACGATGTGTAAGGCAGGTATCTGACACTCGATGGGGAGGACAGACTCTACACCGTGAACTAGATGAAATGGGGTAAATCCAGTGGTGGTCTTGGTGGATGTACGGTAAGCCCATAAAGTAGGAAATAGCATATGGTGCCAATTGGACTTATGCCGATCAACTGTGCGTTGGAGTATGGTTTTCAGGATTTTGTTAACTGCTTCTACTTGGCCGTTCCCTTGGGGGTAGTAAGCCGAGGAAAATTGGTGTTCGAACTTGAGGAGGGTGGATAACTCGCGCCACACACAATCTTCAAAATGTGATCCATGGTTAGAGACCAATTGTTTAGGGACGCCGAATCTAGTGATGACATGGTTGAAGAAGAAACGGGCAGCTGTGTCAGCCTTACAATTGAAGGTGGGCATGGCTTCCGCCCATTTGGTGAAATAATCGACGGCGACAATGATGTACTTATGGCCGTTCGCTGATGTGGGTCTACACTCCATGAAGTCGATGGCCCACTTACAAAAGGGACCAACAGTGACTACTGGGTGTAACGGAGCAGGAGGCGTCCGTGCTTTGGGGGCGAAAAGTTGGCAGTTATGGCAATGCTTGACCGCATTGATGCAGTCGGTGAAGAGTGTGGGCCAGAAATATCCGGCGCGGACGACCTTTTGGGCGGTGGCCATCCATGAGAAATGGCCGTCGCAGGCACCGCTATGACAATCATTAAGGACTCGTTCAGCTTCTTCATGTGTAAGGCAACGACGAAGAATTGTGTCGATTCCTCGCCGGTAAAGGACATCTCCAATGAGGAGGTAGCGAGAGGCATGGTGACGGATACGATGACGTCCGTTCCGAGTGACTGTGGGTTGAAACTTCTGTGTGCGCAGATATAACAAGATATCGCCGTACCACGGGTCATCGGACGAGATGGTAAATAAGTGATTATTGGGTAACTCTTCGGAGATAGGTGGGGCTGGGATAAAGGAAGGGAGATCCGTCATGAGCTGGGCAAGCGCAAGGGCTTTGGTGCTTTTGGGTGTTCAGAAAGTAAGGTCATATTCCTGGAGGATAATGACCCATTTGGCCACGCGACCTTGCAGGAGCCGCCGGTTTAAGAGATAGACCATGGGGTTAGAGTCGGTGACGACTGTGGTATGACTAAGTAAAATGTAGTGTCGCAACTTTTGGACGGAAAAGACCACTGCTAGGGCTAGTCTCTCCTCATGTGGATAACGTAGGGGTGGGCCGGACAAGGTCTGGCTAACGTAGTAAATGAGATGTTCTTTTCGTGAGGCGTCTTCTTGGACCAAGACTCCTGACACAGCATACTCGGATGCCGAGATGTAGAGGATAAAATCTTGAGAGAAATCCGGAGGGGAGATCAAGGGGGCTTGTGTGAGAGATTTCTTGAGGGCATTAAATGCAACTTCTGCTTGCTCTTCCCAGACAAAGGGTACTTGGGTACAGAGTAGGCGCAGGAAACCATGAACGGTTGTGGCGTAATCGGGAATGAAGCGTCGAAGGAAATTAGATCGCCCTTGCAAACTTTGGAGCTGCTTGAGTGTTCGGGGAGAGGGAAGGTCTAAGATGGCTTGGACTTTCAGTGGATCAACAGTAATTCCTTTGTGGGAGACGATGAACCCCAACAATCGGCCTGCCGAAACGCAAAAAACACACTTGTGTGGGTTCAAGCGGATCTGATATTTGCGACAACGCAGGAAAAATTGCCGAAGGTCATTTAGGTGGTCTGATCGTTTTTGGGAACGAGCTGTAAGGTCATCTAGGTATACGAGCAGGATGTGGACCAAATCATGAAAACAATAGGTCATGGACCGCTGGAATGTTGCGCCAGCATTTTTGAGACCGAAAGGCATAACACGATAGGCAAAAGTGCCCCACGGGGTAGTAAAAGCGGTCTTGTATTGATCTTCCTTGCGGATTTGTATCTGATTATATCCAGAAAAACCGTCCATGAAGGAGAGGACTTCATGCCCCGCACACGCATCGATGAGCTGGTCAATGAATGGCGTAGGGAAATTGTCTTTGGGACAGGCGCGGTTTAGATCTCGGAAGTCAGTGCATACTCTAAGGGTGCCTTGTTTCTTGTTGACAGGAACAGGGTTTGACACCCATGTGGTATAAGCAATAGGATAAATGAACCCTGCTGTGCGGAGTTTCTCGATCTCTGTTTTGACAGCTAGGAGTTTGGAGGGGTGTATGGGACGCTGTTTCTGACGAACGGGGGTTATATCAGGCGATGTGTCGATGTGGTGTTCTATAATGGCAGGGTCAAGGCCAGGCATTTCGGTATAGGACCAGGAAAAGACAGCACAGAATTCTTTGAAGAGTGCTTTGTACTCGTCAACCTCCTGCTTAGTGCAATATTCTCCTAAAGCGATGAGTTCGGGGGTGCCCCCGGGGGCAGCAAGATTGAGTTGGATAACAGGTGAGATGTTGTCCATGTTACCCTCTTCGAAGGCGTCAGGAGCAGGAATAGGGTCCTTGAACCAGTCGACCTTCGGGGGAAGGAAGTCTTTGGATTCCACTGCAAATTGAGGAGCAGTGCTAGAAGATGGTTCATCTGGGAGAAAGTATGAACGATGATGCATGTCATCCCAGGGATAATATCGGGCGTTGAGAGGCTCAAGAATTTATTCATCACTGTAGAATGTTTGGGTTGTCAGATCGGTTGCCGGGGGGGTGGTGATGGAAGAAAACATATAAATGGTCTCGAACTCTTCTGAAGCAGAAGATTCCGGGGGGTGGATCTCCACAATGGGTAGTTGGGTTGTCTCAAGATCTGGATCTGAGGGGAGGATCTCGTCAATGGTGAGGTCTGCCGTCTCCAAATCCTGATTGTTCATCTCAAAGAGAGCTATTCTGTACTCGGGGAGATCGGGACAGTGATGGGAGTAATGCCTGTAAATATCACATAAGGAACATGGGTGGTTGGTGCGTAGGGATTTGTCGCGAGGCATAGGGGTTGAATCTAGATGGACCACCGGGATAGTGGGATCGTCGTCGAGCATTTGCATGTATTCCTTTAATGCTGGTAAATGAGGACATAGGTGAGTCGCATGGCCCAACTCATCGCAGAGCGCACATTTTGGAGGGGCACGGAATACAGGGGGGTTTTGGACTGTCTTAGGAGGTGGGACGGAAGTGTAAGGTTGGGGGCCTCTGCCCCCAGTGGGTTTGGTAAAAATAGGGGGTGGTTTTGCGAGGGTTGACGGGGTAGCGATACCAGGAGGTGGTTTTGCGGGGTTTGACGGGGTAGCGACACCGGGAGGTGGTTTCGCGGGGGTTGACGGGGTAGCGACACCGGGAGGTGGTCGACTAGTAGTGGCTATGGGTTGCACTGGTTGCAGGACGACATCTGGTGTCGACGGGTGAACTGGAGGCGAAAGATACCAAACGGGTAATCCTAAGGTTAAACCCGGGAGGCTAAGGGTAGCCATGACTCAGGTGCTAACCACTCCTGAGGGAGGGAAGAGGAAAGGTATGGTATGTATGGGTGTGGCACCAATGTGGTTAGGTACCAAAGGGGGTTGAGGTAACAACGGTGGTTGATTACTAGGGGTTCTCGAGTGGTGGGACAGAGTCAATAGGTCAGCCATTTTAGTAGTAGATGACGGTGGTGGGAGTGATGTAAAAGTGGAGGTCATCGGTGTGTCTGAGTCAACTCCGGGACCCACGAAAGACACCAAGGAGGTGGTGGCATCTGGAATAAGTTGTTCGACTATGGGGAGCATGGGCCTATAGAAGAAACTGCTGTGTTGGGGTCACCTGAGATAGTTTGTTCAATCATGGGGAGAACATTTTCGGGTGTTGCGGCGGCCTTGGGATCGTAGTACGTGAGTTGGTCAACTTTGACCACGCGTCCCTCATGAGGGAACATCATGATGCGAAAAATGGTAGAAGCAACTGCCCGCATAGCATACATGTAGCTGCGGCCAAGTAAAAGGTTGTAGTCAAGCTGGGCATTGATAACCTCGATGTTTATCAGGACCATTTTACCAGCCAGCTGGACGGGGACATTGGTTAACAGGCCTTGTGGTTGAGCTGAACGGCCGTCGTAGGCTCGCAACGCAGTGGAGGACGGTTGGAGAGGGGGGGATCCCATTTTCTGCCAGATGGAGATGGGCATGACACATGTAGAGGCACCTTCATCAATAATGCAGCGATGGACTACAAAATTCCGGATGGAGACAGTAACTTGGAATGATAAGTTGGAGGGCAGGCGGGGTTCGGATTGGTCCAAATCATATGCCATTACCTGCGAATCATGTGGATCGATAGCCCCAATGGCTGAGAGTAAAGTCTTACGCTGCGAAGGGCAATTTCTTAAGACTTCTAACGCAGACATGGCTGCGGGAGATTGGGCTAAGTCGTCTACGATATTGTAGTTTGACGCAGCCCGCGCATTGGGGTTGTTATTGATACGGCGAAGTGGGAAACGGGGTGCTTTGGGAGCTCCATCTAGTGGGGGTGGAGGTATACATAACGGCTGGTCGATGGGATGAGCGTTAGTGGGGTTATTGGTGGGTGGTACTTCTGGGGTGGAGCCATATTGGTTCCGCCGGGTCTGGAGGTTGACCTCATCGGAGGACATCATCAACAGATGGTGGGTACCTGAGTCAGACGGGGGTTGATCAGGAGCAGCGTAAGTGATTTGTTGGATAGGCGCAGTGGTTTGAGGGGGAGCCAATGGTTCAGTGTTCACTAAGCCTTGGTTTGGTAAGGGGTTTTGTAGGACCAAAGGTGGCTGCTGAGGTTGTGGGGGATTGGGTGGTGCTTGAGGAGCCGCCTGTCCTTGGCGTAGCTTATCAGCAGCCAAAAGTTGTTGAACTCGCTCCATATGTGGACAAAAGTGGGTGTAGTGTCCATAGACCCCGCAAACAGAACAAGGGAAGTTGGTTCGCAAGTTGGGGTTTTTAGCCTGCTTGGGCGGGCGATCGGGGTTTTGGTTGGTAGGGGCTGCGTTATTATTAGCTGGGGGATTAGGGTGTTGACCGGCTTGCTCGGTCTGCTGGTTGTTCCCACGATTTTGGCCCCTGCCGCGGTTTTGTTGGCCCTGATTACGTTGGTTATTCTGGTTTTGCGGCGGGTTTTCTTGTGCGTAAACCTGCCCTTGGGTAGTAGGTGGAGTCTGAGCTTGCGCAGGTGCGGGAGCAGGCTGCGGTGGATAATATGGAGGTGGAGGCTGCACTGGCGCGGCTACTTGAGGGGGTTGTTGATAGTGCTGTGGAGCGGGTTGTGGGTTTGCCGCAGGGGCTGGCTGTGGCTGATAATAATGAGGTTGGGATTGCGGCGGCGCAAGAGCTGGTGCAGCCTGCTGGTGGTAGTATGGCTGAGGTGCGACCGGGGAGGGGTAAGCAGAAGTCATATTGCCGAAACACTGAGGTGGACATGAAGGTCCATGGGGATGGTGTTGATGGGGCATGTGAGCATACGAGGTGGTTGCTCCGGGCTGTGATGTAGCCCGCGAAAGTTCAGGTCCAGGAGAAGGACGGGCTATGGAAAAGGGCGGAGGCTGTGAAGAGAGACGGCCAATGATGCCATCGGCAGCGTGGGATGCCCCCGGCGCATCGTGATGTGAGGGATCGCCTCGAGGGGCGTCCGGGATGATGGTGTAAAGATAACCTGACTGGGCGTAAATGAGATCAAACTGTTGGGCTTTAAGGATAGCCTCTTCTTCAGTCTGGGGTCGTTCGGCTGCCACATCCTTAGCAATGAGCGGAAGGAGGGACTTGAGGAACCAATCGAGGAAGATCCGGTCATCTAGCTTGATTTTGCATAGGCTACGGCGTCGCCGCCATTCATGGATGTGGTCGGTGATGTGGGTAGCCGTGTTCTGTCTGCATGATAGAAGGATCTCGACGCCCGCGTCATAGCGAACAGGTAGCTGGAAGAACTGGAGGAAAGTCGAGGCTAGGGACGTAAAGGTGGTGTGGGTTCCGTGGGGTTGCTCGATATACCATTTGGCAGCTGAGCCAGTGAAAGTGCGTTGTAATAAACGGAGGCGAATGGAGTCGTATACTATGGAATTGGAGGAACACCATAGATGGAAAGACATGATATGGTTCTGTGGGTCCTCACCTGCCTTACCCTCAAACTTAGGGATGTCGGAGGGGAGTTTGGTAGGCATGTGGGGCCACACAGGGTTGTGCCGGATGGGGTCATTGGTGAGCCTGGCTAGGTCAGGTAGGTTGAGGCTAGCCATATATGGAAAACTGGATGGAGGGTGTGATACGGTAGTGGGTTGGACCACATTGGGGCCCATGCCCCCGGGTGGAGGGGTGATGTGAGGGATGTTACCCCCAAGTGGGGGAACTACGGTGGTAGGAGTTACTAGTGGAGTAGGTATGGGTATTCCTGCCGTAGGAATAGGTACGGTGAGGGGGATGGTAGACGGGCCTCCTATGGAGGGTGTACCCATGATAGGTGTAGTAACTGGCATAGTGGCGGATGTACCACCGGTGGTCCCTATAATGGAGGGGTTGGGATTCACGCCAGCCATGGGGCTAGTGGGGGTAGTGTAAAGAGTGTTCTCGGAATCT